>WOXC01006730.1:0-214125 GCA_011680675.1 Gymnobelideus leadbeateri
GCAATGATACAGGGGGAAAAAAGTATTTAAAAAAAATTCAAACCAAAGGTCCAGGCCAAGAGCTGACCACATCATCTTTGACATGGCACTTGGGCTGATTGTCATTGTTCCTGTCCCAGTGCCCTGGCCTGCTGCTTTTGAGACTTGCTTCTGTTCACTATTCTGAAAACCATAGTTAAGAGCTGTTGCTGCTGCTGCTTGCAATAACAGCCACAAAATATATTTATGCTATATATTAAGATTTGAAAAATGTATCAAGCCTTCCAACAACCCTGTGAAGAAAATGTTGAAGGTATTGTCACCCCCATATTATTTCATTTTGTTTTAAAATTTTTTTTTAATTGATGTCTTATTCTTATACCACCATAGCTTTCCCCTTCACTTTCCTCTCCCAAAGAGTTATACCATATAACAAATATTTATTTTTAATAAGCATAATATTTAGAGACAAAATATTTAAATATAACAAATATTTAAACATAAATATTTATTTTTAATAAACATAATATTTTAGAGACAAAAAGGAAAATGAGGAAAAAATCATCACAAGTGATCAATACTTCAAAAAAGTCTGAAAATATGCAGCATCTGTGGACTTCCCACCTCCACAAAAGAGTGGGTTGGGGATGTTACCCTCCATTTTATAGTTGAGGGAATAGATTTAGGATAGTGAATTGACTTGACTTGACTTCTTATATTCATAAGAATTAGTTGGTTCAAATATTAAATTTCTTTTCTATATCAAGTCTAAATTTGCTTTTCTGAAACTTCTCCCCATTATGCTTGTTGTATTTTTTGGGGCCACCCAGAATGAAGTTAGTTCATATCTACAAAATAACCCTTCTGTTTAATAATAATAATAACAACAAGTTATTGCTTATTTAGACACGTCAGATTAAGTTTGGGCACCACATCTTTTCCAAAACAACTTTAAAAAAATCAACAAAGACCTTGCCAGCCTCAACTTATTCTGAGTTCTGGCCTCCCAACATCATGCCTATAGGCTGTGCCACACTTTTATTTATTCCATTACTTGCTCTTGCTTTTGTCTTCTGTTCAGGTCTTTTAAAAATCTAAGGCAATCCATGAGCTCCCTATGCATCCACATCAATCTCTTTAGTCATGTCTTCTTTTCTCCCTCATTGAAATTGTTTCTTTTTGGGTTTTCAGGATTTTAGTCTTAAGGACTTCTCCTTCCTTCTGAGTATACTATAGACACATTCTAAGAAAACTTTATCTGGAGCACTTTATCTCTGCACAGGACCATATTATTCTTCTATTTTAAGTCATAGTCTAGGAATCCAAAGTTAGTTTTCATATAACATTATCTTAACCTGATGTTCATCTTCCAAGGCTGCCTTTCTTTTCAGAAGCTCTCACCTTTGGTAGCTGTGCCCTTTGTGCCCCTACATATTTTTTAGCATTTCAACCAAGACTTTATGATCTTTAGCACTGCTTTCCAGCTTGCTTTTGGCAGCCTTATTGTACCCCTGTGTATCATAAAAAGTGATTCACAATGACAAGGTCTTGGTGAGTAGCAGGTCTCTGCCCAGACCTGATTGGGCATAGAGTAGACTTCTGTAGAATGCTCCTGTAGAGTAAGTAAACATGAGCCAGTTACTGGCAAAGAGGACAGGAGAAAGCTTTAAGAAGAAAACACAGTTTGAAACAATTAGATCTAACCATGACTGACTGAGGAACATCTGGCACTTGATGGACTGGCTTGGCTCATAATCGCATAGCAAAATTGACAAACATTTATTAAGTGCTTATGGGTGCTGGGTCTGGACTCCTGAGTCCAAATCCAGCCTTAGATGCATACTAGCTGTGTGACTCTGGGCAAGTCACTTAACCCTATTTGCCTCAGTTTTCTCATCTATAAAATGGTATGGAGGAGGAAATGGCAAAGCATTCCAGTATCTTTGCCAAGAAAACCCCAATGGGCCTCATGAAGAGTTGTACAGGACTGAAATTACCAAACAAACACAAAACAGCCCTTCTCTCAAGGAATTTACCCTCTCCTGGTGGGATATAGCATGTGAAAAGTAAGGGCAAGGCCTATTCTTGTGATTTTGTTTGTTGCAGGAAGCATGAGAATGAGGTGACTTTGACACTTACTAGCCGTGTGATTTTCCTACTTCTAAGACCCACCTCGTTCTCTGTTCACTTCTAGCCCCCTACCTCTATGTTTAATAAGAGGTACCTTGAAGGAAGATAAGGATTCTGAGAGATAGAGATGAAGACAGACAATGTTCCTTGCATGGGGACATCCTGTTCCCAAGCATGGCAGTAGGAATTAGATTAACATATTTGGGTAGTAACTGGTAGTTTGGTTTGACTGGAATGCAGAATTCTTTAAGAGAAATAAAATGAAGAATGGAAATGTAGGCTGGATTCAAACTGCAGAACCTTAAATACTGGGATGAATGGCTTTTATTTTATTCTAGACAAGGTCAATAGGAAGCCATTAAACCCACTATGAAGATTTGTATTTTGGACCCAGCGATGGGCCGTATGTCTATCATCTGGGGACCAGTCTAGCTATATTTGATGATCATAGGGAGCTTAGAAGTCATTTTTCCCAGCCCCTTATTTTACAGATGAAGAAACAGAGGGCTAGAGAGGTCTAGTGACTTTCCCAAAATCACACAGTGAATCAATAGCAGAGCAGGAGTCTGAACACAAATTACTTGACTCCTTTCACTAGACTGTGCTGTGTAGACTCCTCACCAGGTTGGTCACATGAATTCTTCAGCCCCAGAGACTTTTTAACATCATTTATAAAATCTGGAGGGATGGAGATCTGCATTGGTATAAGGGGAATCCCCATACCGATGAAAGCATAAATCTTTAAAGAATTTAAGTAAAGGTATAGACCAATGTCAAAATAAAGTATGAAAAAAAAATAGGTGTATGCAATGTTTGAAAATTTTATCTAAATCTATGATTTCCTTAGTGTAGGGAAACTCTCGTGTGGAACTTCCACGATAGGTCAGTCAACAGATCAATTGGCAGGTATTTGTTAAATACCTACTATGTTCCTACCGCTGTGCTAGGTGCCATACAAATACAGAAGTATGAGAATCCTTGTCCTCAGTGCTTATGTTTTACAAGCAAAGTAACAGATAAGTAAATGTAAGATTTTTTAAAAATACACAGTGATTTTTTGAGGAATGATGCATTAATAAGTGGGGGGATTAGGAAAGTCCTCTTGAAGGTAGAACTTAAGTTGAACCTTGAAAGGAGTTGGCAATTCCATTGTGAATTTGTCTCTGAGAGTTCCCTAGGTCATTGAGCCACTGAGTGACTTGTTCATGGTCACATGCAGAATGTACCAGAGATAGACCTGAGCTCAGATTTTCCTGAATCTAGGGCCAGTCCTCTATACATGATGCTAGGCAGAATAAAAATATACTCCTTGGAATTTCTTTATTATTTTTAAGAAAAGAAAATGAATAAAATCCTCTAATATATTTCCCCACAAATTCCCAGTACTCCTCAAAATGCATTGCAGTCTCCCCATATTTCAAGATGGCAACAGGGAGAACCATGTATGGACCACATTATGGGGTCATAGTATTGCTAGGAGGCAGATTCAAAATAACAAATTCTAGGTCTTCCTTTCCTCCTGGGGTCACGTTGCTTCTTGCTTAGGGAGTGAGTGATTCATGATGATTCAGTAACTCACCCACGATCACTCAACTACACTTAAAAAAAAAATTACACTGTGCCTCAGAAAATGGAGCTATCCCAGGAGCTGTACTGTGTCTCATTCTCGAATTTCTCTATCTTAGCTACAAAAAAAGAGAGGCTTAGCAAGGTGCAGTGAATCATAGGGCAGGCTTCAGTATTACTCTTTCCTACACCTAATACCAGTGCTCCTGGGAAATGATGATTGTCTTATCCCAGAAGAAGAGTCTATTTTGCATGTCAAGTAGGCTGCTTCAGAAAAAGTAGCAAAACCCCCGTACGCCAAGCACCCTCCATCTCTCCCACCACCACCCTGTTTCCTCGCAGGCACTAAAGTGGATTCATTCTCCCCTCTGCAGTTGGGTTCTATACTTCCAAATTATTTTCATCTGGCAAGTCAAGTGAAGCCAAGTTTTGGGAGGGAAGAAACAAAGTGTGTTCCTTGGAGTGGAACAAAGCTGCCGCAGGAAAACAAGCCCACTTGCCATGTAGACATCCTTGCCCCTCTGGCTCCTGTGGGGGCAGGTGCTGGGACTGGCTCAGATTATTTTGTGGGGCTCATACTAATTGGTTCTTTGAAATGGGTTGCCCAGCTGGCAGATGTGCTGGGCTCTGAAATTGCCCTGAAGGAACCCTGATTCATTCCTTTCCCCAGTCTGAATAAGCTATTATTTGAAAGGTAGAATGGATCCAGCCCATTGCTGTACTGACATGTTTGAGGAATGATGGGAATACTATAGAAGTTCCTTACCTGAACTTTGGAGCGGTTTGGATTTTGCTGTCAATAAACAGCTCAACACAGCCCATATCGCATCTAGTTCTAGGATGTGGTTCACGGAGGTTCAAAACAGATTTGGGTGTTAGGAGTGGAAAGGGAGAGAGAGAAAGGAAAATAATGAGAAAGGAGAACCAGACCATTTCACAAGGGCTGGTGGGTTCAAACATGGGTCTCATGGCCCTTTGAAGTGCCTAACTCTTTACAGAGGCTTTATCTTCACAAGGTCCCTTCATGTGACATTCCCTTCCTATGCTAGGTGCAGGAGAAAAGAGAACCAAGGAGGGTGGGTGGGTGGATCCTTGAATTTCTCTCCCTTTGGTTGACAGGGCCGCAGCTCCAAGGTGGGGAAGATGATTTTGATCACTAGTATAGTTATTAATTATATTAATATTAATTATATATAGTTATTAATATGTCAGCTGAACAAATGTGGTGCCTTCAATGAAAAACAAAACATGTATTGAACATTTCCTATGTGCAAGGCATAAGGTGTGTGTGTGTGTGTGTGTGTGTGTGTGTGTGTGTGTGTGTGTTGGATAATATTTGACCTCTGCCTTCAAGTTCACAGTCTCATTGGAGAGATAAGGTATAGAACTTATGAAATTCAATTCAACATACACTGTTATTAGTGCTGGGAGAGCTCCAAAGTTTGGAGAAGACAAAGTACCTGCTTGGATGGAACCTTAGCATAACAATTTCAAAGTATTGTCTATAGATTCAGGGCGGTGAGAAACTCCTTGACTGATGCAGATTTCGGCTCAGTTTACAGCCATCTAAGTTTTGCTAGCTAAATCATCTCTAAGCCATCTCCTAAAATGAGGTAGTTGGGCTAACCAGTTTTTATGTTCCCTTAACAGCTCTAAATCTAATCTAGGTTCTTATGGAGTTATCCCATCCAGATAGGTAAAGGTGACTCCCTGGAAGGGCACAAAGATTGTAAAATCTTGGAGGACTGGGTATTTAACCTGTCTCTATGGACAGCATGTCAGAGTTTTTCAATATTATGTTATAAATGCACCAGAGGTGCATTTCATATATATGTGAAATAAAGGGGTCTGTGTAAGCAAAATGTAACATTAAAGATAATTCAAGAGGTATCAGCTCTGATTAAACATTGGACATAGTTCACTGTATAGGGCAGCCATTATCTCTTAGGATTGGATTATGTTTCTCAGAATTCCTGGCTCTAGAGAGTGGTCCAAAGACTCCATTTCCCATGACACCATGTACCTGTGGTATGGGATAAATTTGTCATAGGAAGATGATGATGGGAGAAGGTCTCACAGAAAGAAAAAAAGAACCCAGCTCCAATGACAATGTTCAAGAAATCAGGAGTCTTAGATGTTCTTGAGATCCCAAAATACAAGGAAAGAAACCTTGGTGGAGTTTTGGAGACTGACTGATGATCTGAGTGAAAATACAGGCATTTTGTGGGTTGAGCCACACCAAATTAGTGTCATGACTTCCTTCCTCAGTTCATAATCTTAGAGTACTTTTATTCCTAGGAAAATCTGTTGGGTATAAGGTGGAGGGAAGGAACAATCATTTTAAAATGCCAACTATGTTAAACGCTTTACAAATATGATTTCTTTTTATCAGGAATCAGGGAAGGGGTAGGGCTTCTTCAGGAATGGACATTGAGAAGTGTTTCTGTTACTTTACTTTGCAATTGATCAATATGATGATTAAATATTTTATTATTTCAACCTACGTTTCTTGCTTGGTATGTTAGTAAGGTGCAAGCTGAATTTGGATTACTTTTAGAAGCTCTCTGAAAACTGAACTGGGACTTGATCAAGATTAGGTAAATATAATCAGCCCTATTTCCTTCACATTGAACTTTAATCTATGTGAATCCAGAATTGAGTGGAACATAGTTTACATTTTAAGGTGGAGGGAAGGGTTTGTCCAGAATTATAATTAGTCATCATCAGTGCCCCATCATTGAATCCTTTGTGCATATGAAGACCAAAATGAATGAAAACAGGTTTCAGTAAGGTTTGAAGCTAGAAGGGGCCATCCATTCCAACGCCCTTGTTTGATATGTGAGGAAAATAAGTAATCTGCTCAAAGACACACAAATCACAAGAAGCAGAGCTGAGATTCAAACCCAGGTATTCTCTTTGCAAATCCGATGTCTTCCATGATACACTAAGCCCATTCCAGCATCTGAGTTGGATGAACAATTGCGAAGCTGTTCCTCTTCCCCATAATGCCCCCTTTGGTCTCACAAGGCAATATAGTCTGAGGTGAACTGAACTTAATTTTTAGCTATAATCTCCTCATCTCCTCCAGCCACTCTCTTTTTCACTGGCCATATGGAATGCCCTCCCTGCTCCTCTTTTGCCAGTCCCCATTAATTGTTTTTGTTTATTTGTTTTATTTTTAATTTATGGAATAAAACAAGCATTTTCATAACATAGTATAATAAAAAAGATGATTATACATGAAACTGCAAATCTACCATGTATTACTTACTATTCTTTTTAAATATACAACAAAGTTATCATTTAATTTTTTTTCTTCCTTCCCCTTTCTCTTCCCCTTCCCCACTTTGAGATGGCTAACATTAGACACAAAACCTTCTCTTCCTTCATAGTTTAACTCAGTCACCCTCCTTCAAAGCCTTCCCTGGTAACTCTCTCCCTCCCCCCTCCCAAGCTAAAAGAGAAACCTCTCCCTTCAAATCTCTAATAACACATTCTTTACATCTCGGGCCATTTCATCTTCCAATTTGTATGATAATTATCCACCTACTTGTCTTGTTTCCTCTACTGACTAGAATGCAGATTCAGAATAATAAAGCTCAGACCTTGTAATGTTAATGGGATATAAGATCTTCCCTGTCCATTAATAGGCCTCATGTAGAGTCCATTAAGGGAAGAATTGTTTAGGGGAGGCTTGCTTGTAGGAAGGAAGGCTTTCACACCTTTTGTTAATTTCTAATTAGGCACTGAGTCACAGGGGTTGTGATACCCTCTGGCTATATATATATATATGTAGATGTAGGTTTAGATATAGATATAGACATAGATAGATATAGATATATAGATATAGATATAGATATAGATATAGATATAGATATATACTCTGAGGTTAGCACTTTCCTTTGAGGCTCACTCATTGGAAGAGTGTTCTTGTGATTTGACCAGATGAGACTCTGGGTAGCTGTTAAGGAGACCCCCTGGCTTTGAAAAACCCAGATGTTGGTGCTTCTCTCTCTGGTAACCATGTATGTATCACCTTGGATCTGTCTGGTGATCTGTGCTAATTTCTCAGACAGTTAGAAATCCTGTCTGTCAGTCTTTATTTCTCTGCTTGTATTTTCTTTGTTTGGATTTTCTCTGAAGTTCAGGGTGCTGATTTTCCCCCTGAATTAATGACTGTAATTAAGAAAGATTATTGACCCCAGGAACAGCTCTATCTTTCCTAGTAAAGCAGATGTAAGAACCTGTGCTAGCAGCCATCCTGGGTATGCCAGTATGGTTGCTGCTACAGACCTTCATTGTTTCCTGGGGGTAGGAGGTAAGATGGAACCAAAGAAAGTTTATGGAGAGGTGACTGAGGTGGGAGATGGAGTGTCCTGTTTGAAGAACAGCAAGGAGGATCACTGGATCCTAGAGGACATGGGGATAAGGCATAAGAAGATTGGAAAGTCAGGACAAGGCCAGGTTAGTTAAAACTTTGAAGATCAGACAGATGATCTTATATTGGATCCTGGAGGTGATAATGGAGCCAATGGAGTTTATTGAAGTGAAGAATGACATGGTCTGATCCATGCTTTAGGAAGATCACCTTGATAGCTGAATGGAGGAGGAATTGCAGTGAGGAAAGACTTGAGTCACTAGAAAGCTATTGCAATAGTCCAGACTTAAGAAGAAGAGAGACTGAACCAGAGAGGTGGCAGTGTCAGTGGAGATAAGGGGGTATATGAGAAATATTATAAAGTTAAAGTTGACATGACTTGGCAACAGATTGGATATGAGGAGTGAGAGGAAAGGGTAGAAAAGAGAACAAATATTTGTTAAGCACTTATTACAAATGTGACATTTGATCCTTACAAAAACACTATGAGGTTGTTGTTATTATGATCCTCATGTTACAGTTGAGAAAACTGAGGCAGACAGGATTAAGTGACTTACTTAGGATCATAGGTTTTAGAATAGGGACAATCTACAATCTTATGCCACCCCACCTGTATTTTGGAGTCATAGAAGTACTTTCATCACAAAAGCCTGGGTGCTGTCAACTGACCAGCATTTCAGGGTTCTTCTCAGGCTTTCACAGCTACTGTAATAATCTCAGGGTACACAGAGTTCCCACTATATATCAACCTGACTGGTCTTTCCTTGATTTTCCTTTATCTATCTCCTCATAGCATGGAAGATATTTGGGATTTGAATTTGGGTTATGATTATGGTTACTTACTAGAATTCTAGGGAGAAACATGTGAAAACTATGGCAGTTATGGAGTCTACTACTCCCATAGGCAAAATTTGGGGAATAATGTTGGTAGGACTGGCAAGTGTCACTGACTAAAGTGGTGACTTGGGGTGGAAATAAGGGCAATGGGAAAGATTAGCTCTTGTTTATCTTTCCAGGTTATTTTGCTTTCCCCCTTATACACTATACATTCTAGTGAAATTCGCCTAGTTGCTCTTCTCTTTTTAAAATAAGATTTTGTTGATATTTTCTGTTGCTTATATCACCAGAGTATTCCATTTATTCCTCCCCTTCCCCAAGAGCTGTCCCATATGATATAGTATTTTTTTACAGAAGAAAAAAAGGTAGTATAACTGATTGATGCATTGAAAAAGTCCAAAAACACATGCAATGTATTATATCTCCTGACCTTTCATCTCCTTGAAGGGGAGTCTCACTTGATCTTTATAATTTTGTTTCATTTACTTTTGATTTTTTTCTTGTTTGTGTGTGGTTTTTTTTTCCCCATTTACAACATTGTGGTTACTGTGTATATTGTTCTCTTGGCTCTGCTTACTTCACTCTGCATCAGTTCATATAGATAGTTCAATACCTCTCTGCATTTTCCTACATCATTTCTTACATCCCAGTAGCATTTTATTAAATTTATGTATTACAATTTGTTTAGCCATTCCCCAGTTGATGACCATCTACGATTCTTAGTTATCACAACGAGCTATAAATATTTTGGAGTATATGGAGACTTAATTCTTATTGAAGGTTGCCTTGGTGTATAAGCTCAGTAATAAAACCTCTGGTTCAAAGAGTATGGACATTTTAGTCACTTTATTTGCATAATTACCAATTGCTTTCCAAAATGCTTGTGCCATTTCATCACTCCACCAACAATGTATTAGTGTGCCTCTCTTTCCACAATCCCTCCAACATTGATTGTTGTCATTTTTTGCCAATTTGCATGGTGTGAGGTGAAGGCATAAAGTTGTTTTAATTTGTATTTCTTATTATTAGTGATTTAGAACATTTTTTTCAAGTGGTTGTGAATACTCTGCAGTTCTTTTGAGAAGAGTTTGTTCATATTCTTTGACCATTTATCTATTGGGGAATGGCTATTAGTCTTATGTATATTTATTATTTGTTTATATATATTGGATACTGAACCCTTGTCAGAGAAATTTGATGTAAAAATTTTCCCCCTTTCAACCACTTCTTTTTTATCCTAGGTTCATTAATGTCTGTGTAGAAGCTTTTCATTTTCAAGTAAACAAAGCTATCTTTTTCATCTTTACTAATTGCCTCTATCTCTTTTTGTTAAGAATACGTCTCTTACCTATAGCTGTGAGAGGTATATGTTTTATTTCTCTTCTATTTTTTTATTGACTGGTTTTTAATATTAAGGTCACACATTCATTCAGAATGTGTTGTGGTAAGGTGTTAATCTAAGATTAATTTCTGCCAGATTGCATTCTAGTTTTCTGAGCAGTTTTTATAGTTCTGGGATCCTTAGATTGTTTCTATGCATTGTATCTTTGAGATCCATGTTTTGTTAGCACAGTGAGTATATTTTCCTTTAATATTTTTGTTTTTGTTTTTTGTTTCTCTTCTAGGTTCTTTTACTTCTGTACATTTGTATTCCTGATCTATTCTGTCTTTTGTATCTTTGCCATTGCAGATTCAAGTGGTTCTATTCTGCTCATTATTTTTGATATTTAGGACATAAATTCAGCTCTCATAATTCTCATTTCTCTTTCAAACCACTCAGGAACAATGTGTTGTGGTTCTATGTTCTCTTCAAATTTCACAGGGTGCTCTATTTCATCAAATGTTGAATATTTTTCCTTTATTTTGCAGTATTTATTCACAGCTACCTGAACTAATTTATTAGATCTGGAGTCTGTATTTCCTTCCATTTTTACTGTTAGTTTATCTGTTTATATTCAATGGCCTTGAGATTTCTTCTTCCTAAAATCTTCTGGTACTTTCTGAATTTTCTCTCTCTTCCCCAACCCTTTTATTTTCCTTATCACTTACTTCCTAACTCCTGCCCCTCTGATTGAGGTTTTCTTGGGGGCTGGATCTCAAAGCATCTCAGCTTCCTCCCACATTGTGTTAATTCCTTGCTCACCAGCCTAGGTTTCTACCCCAGCTGACTTTTGGATGGTTATAACTAGTTCCGGTTGGATGCTGGACTCGAATCTTCCTGACTGTGAGGCTGGCTCTTTATCACGATATCTTTATAGTGATGTGGAAAACCAAATATGAAACTCTTTGCCAAGGCTGTGCTAGAGCCAGCTCAATACATTAAAAAAAAATCAGCATGAGCTTTTACACTGCACAACTCCCCACACAGAAGGTGTCCTGTATTTCTGACTCCCCCTGTTCCTTAGATCTCTGGCCAGGCACCTGCAGTTCAGAGACAGCATTCCCCAGCATGGGCATTGCAGCTTCCTGTAGGCTTTTGTTTCTAAATGGCTGTGGTTAAGATGATTGTTGTGGTCTGAACAAAATTCCCCATCCTAGAGTTATGATCCCTGTGGCACTAGAAAGAGAGAGGAGGGAATTCTAGGTAGGATTTTGATATAAACCCATTCTGTGTTCTTGGGTCTCCTAGTATGGCCTCTGCTGGAGGGAGGTGGGGGAGGGTTTTGGGTAAGCTCAGGGTCAGTTCCTGAGTTTTGCAGTGGGGTGGTGTTATCTTCTTCTGAATTCCAGGTGCCCTAGACGATAGAAGCAACTGAATTTGCTTTATCTTTGGTGAACAATTTATGTTTTGTTTTTGAGAGGTTAAATATTTAGTCCCCCATTTTGTTGCTTACATGACCTCAAATGTCCAGTTGTCATTCTCTTTATCTGGCATTCTATCTCCCACCTCTATACTTGGAATACCTTGTGGAGAGGGGTGCATCATTCTCCATCACACCTCCATTTCTACAAACTCCGAACTCCCTCCAAGGCTCAGCTCAAATGCTGCCTCCTCCAGGAATTTTCTTCTGATTTCCCCAATTGTTTGTGTCAGTTTCAATGCTGAAAAAATTTTTATTATGTGTTCATATATATTATATATGTATATATATAATATATACATACACACGTATGAGTGTGTATATACAAATATATCTGTACAAATGTATGTATGTAGAGAGAGAGAGAATGTGTGATTATTTTTCTCTGACCAGTTAATCCTTCCTGTGCTCCCTCCTTCAAACCATATCTAGTTGACATAATCACAGAAAGCAAGGAACAGATAAAGGATATAATTAAATATTAATATGTTACCTAACTGTAAAGATGTTGGTAGTTTGTCATTCCAAGCTTTCCTGGATTGATGGCCTACTGATGGCCTTTAAAGACTTGAGTTTACCTGCTCCAGACATGGGAACCAGCAGTTAAGGAAGAGCCCAGCTTCTGACAAGGTATATCTGACAAGCAGAGATGCTTTCTAGATGTATATGGACACACAGAGGCAATATTTTTAGGGAAATAGTAGTTTTGAGGAACATGAGCTCTGGTAATCTCTAGTAACCTATATGTAAGAGTACTAGAACCTGGGATCCCAAATGAGAGACGTGTGTAGAAGAGAGGCTTCATCTAGTGGGGTGTGGTTGAAACCTGAGGACTCCACAAGGAGAAGAAAGATGTTGAGGTCCTGTGATACCAGAGGTGCGAGTTGCCTTGACCACTTATGTTGCCTGTATTTGTGCCTCAATGACATTGTACTCTCTGCATAGCCAAATATGTGGATAGAATATGAGGCTTCTAATTACGTAGGTCCAAGTTCAAATCCTGCCTCAGACATTTACTAGCCGTGTGTCTCTAGGTAAGTTACTAAACTTCTCTGTGACTCAGTTTCCTCATCAATAAAATGGGGATAATAATTGTGCTTACCTTAGAAAAAACTGTTGTATTAGATGGGTTAACATGTATAAAGTATTTTGCAAACTTTAAAGCACTGTTATAATTAAGAATGATAATTGTTGTTGTAATTATTGTTGTTACCTCTTTAGGTCCTTCTATATTCAAAGTTAGTCTGACTTCTTTCCTTAGTGAGTGGTTCAGTGGGTAGAGTGCCTGACCTGGAATTGGGAAGATCTGAGTTCAAATCTGGCCTCAGGCACTCACTAACTGTTAGTAAATCACCCAAGTTCTGTTTACCTTCATTTTACACAAGAGGAAACTGAGGCAATCACAGCACCTATATCCTAGGGTTTTCATGAAGTTGTGCTATATAAATGTTAGCTATTATTATTGTAGTGAGTTGGGATATAGTCCCAATCAGAGGCAGCCTGGTCTGGCTGACCATGGATTGAACGATATACTAATAATGATGATGGTTAGACAATCCCATGTGTCTAACTGAAAAACACATTTCATCTGTTAGTATTTGACAGTAATGGTAGGGAAAGAACAGGTCAGTTTCTAAGAGAGGACACCTTTGAGACAGCATTTTACAGGGTCGGAGTGGTGTAAGAAGAATTGGACTTATTTCTGCCAGTCGTTATTGTTGGTGGGTAGCCAAGGTAAAGAGAGCAGGTCATCTCAAAACTGCCACTTTGCAGTTGGGAAAGCTACTGACTTCACCAAAGTCCCTCACCCCAGTGTCCATGGCCTCACTGTCTAGGAGGAAAACAAAGTAACCTATGGCAGGCAGGAACTGGACAGGCCTTTCACTTTTCCTCTCTGGTTATCAATCCTTCCTGCACTGCCTTTCAAACCACCAGCACTAGTCTTAGGATGAGTTTGCTAAGTTCAGCTCTCCAGGGGAGCCATAGAAACATGGCCTGTGTCCTCTTTACATATTAGACAAGGAAATCACAAAACCCATGTCCAGATGATAATATTTTGAAAAGCCACAGGGAGCTCGGTAGCTGTTTGAGATGGAGTCACTCTTTCATGTGATTAAAGAAACCCCTACTGCGTTGGGGTTTTTCTTTTTGTTTTGTTTTGTTTTATTTGTGTTGTTTTTTAATTTTCTCCAGGAGCCCTTACATACTTTAGTCCTTTTAGAACTCTGGTACTTATTCATTCATACTATTCATCCTTTCAAAAGAAAGGGAAGCTTAAGCTTATGAATACATCTCCTAATTATTGCAGTCCTTGAGAAATTGATTACCTGCAATGCAGCATGGCTGGGTGCCTCCCTGCCCCTCCTGCCCTCTAATACTGGAAATGAGAAAAACCGAAGCCTGCCAAAAGCTGGGCAATATTTCCCCCTCCTCTTCATCTTCAGAGTCACCCACAAGAAGCTGGCCCCTGTCTTGTTCTCCACCACCCAAACCCTCCTGAAAAGTCTGGTCTCTTCTTTCTCCAATTCACAGAATCTTTGAGGTGTAGGAGAACTTTCGAAACCATTTTTTAATCTGACTCACACAAGAAATAAGAATTTACTTTTAAACCATCTCTGATGAATGATCACCCAACCTTTATTGGTCCCTGTCCTGAAGGGAGGGGGAACCCAACACTTCCTAGGGCAGCCCATTCCACTTTGGCTTTGCTCTAATTGTGAGGAATTTGTGCCTACATCAAGGCACAATCATCATACATTTACTACATTATTAATATGTGCCAGGCATTGTGCCGGAATTAGGCATGCAAAGACAAAAATGAAACAATCCCTACCCTTAGGGAGATGACATTTTATCAGGAAAGCAATGAAGACATATAAATATATATAAAATAAATATGTCATTTTTTGGAGATGGAGGCAGTAGTATCAGGAGGCTATCAAGACAACCTTAATGCAAAAGGTGGCTTTTGAGTTAGTGGGTCAGTCAGCATTTATTAAGTACTTACTATCCACTAGGCACTGTACTAGATGTGGCCAGATAGAAGTTCCTGGGGGAAAACTGGGGTTTTAGGTGACTGCAAACTCAACATGAAGTCAACAGTGTAATATGAACTCAAAGCAGCTAAGGTGATCATAGGCTGCCTTGAGAGGCATAACTTCTAGGAATAAGGAAGACTCTGCCTTGGTCATGCTACATCAGCAGAATTGGGTTCAGGACCAGGTGTTGCAATTTAGGAAGACTATTGATTAACTGTAAGCCAACCAGAGGTGGTTTACCAGGATGGTGAAGGGTCTAGAATTCATGCCAAGAGGATTGATTAAAGTAACTGGGGGTGTGTTGGTTTGCTGTTGTTACCATCGTTCTGGAAGACACGAGGTTTTGTCTATTTCATCTAGGCTAGATATACAGTGACCAGCTGGATATTCATAAGCCCAAACCCACTGATGATCTGCACAGAGGCTTGGGTTGGTTCTCCTTTCTTTAGGAAGTCTACTGCCCCACCTTGATTTAGTGTGGATGCCCAACTGACTTTAGCCCTGAGGCTCAGAACTTGGGAACTCATCATCCACCAACTTCATTCTCCCCAAGTAGAAGGGATTACAAGTATGTACCAAATGATTGGGGAACTTGGCGATTTTTAACCTGGGGAAGAGATTCGTGAAATGGTGGGGCAATGATAATTTTATTGTTGTTTTGTCGTCTTGCCATTGTGTTTGACTCTTTGTGACTCCTTTTGGGGTTTTCTTGTCAAAGATACTTGAGTGATTTGCCATTTTCTTCTAACCAGCTCATTTTACAGATGAGGAAACTGAGGCAAAGAGGAGTGAGTGACTTGTCCAGGGTCATAAGCTAGTAAGCATCTTAAGGCCACATTTGAACTCAGGTCTTCCTGACTCTAGGCCTGGTGTTCTATCCATTGTACCACCTAGCTGATAATTGTCTTCAAGTAAATGCAGAACTGTCATACAGAAGAAGGATTAGATGTACCTGGCCTTAGAAGACAGTACCAGGAGTAAAAGGAAACATTTGAAAAGAGGCAAAGTTCAATTTGGCACAAGAGCAAGCTTCCTAACCATGATAGCTAGTCAAGAATAGAACGGACTGCATTGGGAGTGAGGGGCTTGGCCTCAGTGGAGGTTTTCAGGCAAAGACTGAAATGGCTATTTGTGAGGGATTTTGTAGAGAGGAATCTTTTTCAGGTACAGGTTTGAAGGGGCCCCTTCCAATTCTAAATTCCTTGGATTTGAGAGGTCTTCTAACCCATCCACCATGTCCAAATAGATAGCCTGGCACTGATTCCCCAGGCTTTTGAATTTCACACGCCCCATTAAATCCTGAGAGGTAGGGAATTGGACTCATAGCAATTAAAGCTGCCCATTCAAGAATCACAGGGCCTCCCTCGGGTGATTTGTTTCATTGCTCCTCTGAAGAGCCCCTGTTTTCTCCAAATGCTTATGCCTGGTAAGCCCTTTTCAATATTATAACTGAACACCTGGGCCTTTTGAGCCTGGACAGAGAGCAGAAATCAAGCAAAAAAAAAAAAAATCAAAGGAGGAGCATCTGGTGAAGAAGCCATTTCCTTGTTTCAAATTCACAAGGATGTTTTTATCTCCAGTGTGGGCAATCTTTGTGCATCGGCGATTGGTCATGAGGCTATTGGTGTAAGGAGGAAATTATAGCAAGAGTCGACTATGAAGCAACCTCTGGAGAGGTAGAAATCATAGCTGTGAACAGATAGGAAGGGAGGATGTATCTGGTGTAGCACAGTGCATGGTTATGTGATGTATGACCAGCAGGACAAGAAATCTAACCAATCACTGTACAATGCCTGACCAAGAATGAGAACCCACTGGCACTGTGGGTAATGAGTCTCATAGAGACAGGAAAGGGTCAAGTATTTCTTTCAGAACTCAGCTCAGGCTCCACAAGCTCCTGATTCCTCCTAACTACCTTGAATTCATTTTTCATACATTCATGTATGTACATATTGTTTCCTCTGATGAAACTGAAACGCCTTGAGGGTTCCATTTTTATCTTTAAATTATTACCTCCCAGTACAATGTCTGGCACATAGTAGGTGGTTAGTAAATGGTTATTGGTTGGCTGGGTTGATTTGATTGATAGACTTGCCCAGAGTTGGGACCCAAACCTAGTTCTTCTTCACCACAAATTTGGCTCTTTGCTTTTTAGTTCTTGTTTTGGAAAACATAGATCTTTCTGAACAGTCAATGGAGGGCATTGCCTTGTATCTCTCTATGGCTATGCTAGTTCTCAAACAGATAAGAAAAAAAGGCAAAAACAACAACATGTTGGCTGTTTTAGCAACTAGTTATCTTTGGGCTGGCTTGGTATGAGCTCTGAGCTTTGAGCCCCACCTGACCAAAAAGACTGTTGATCTACTGGGTTCCATGATCAGAGTGCAAAGAATGAAACAGCATTTGTTCTCAACGAGCTTTTATTCCTTCAGCAATTCACCAAATTCAATTCCAAAAATATTCATTAAGTACCTGCAGTGTTCAGATTGAGGGGTGTAATCAATAGGAATCTTGTGGAGCAATGGACAGAAATCTCCAAGAAAACGATTTTGGTTTGCTGGAAGGAAGGTCCTCCTGACATTTAGAGCTATCCCAAAGTGAAATGGGCAACCTCCACCTCACTAGAGGTTTGTAAACAAAGGGTAGACTTATCAGTTGTTGGTAGGCAAGGAAGTTCAGTGGATAGGGTGCTAGATCTGGAGTCATCCTGTTGTCTACCATTTCTGCTGTGTGACCTTGGGCAAATCCTTTCCCCCCTGGATGATCACCTGCCAAGTACATTATAGAGGTGATGTGCTTTGCTCTGGCCAGGGTGAGTCTCTGGGGTCCCATCCAACTCTTCAATGCTGTAATTCTCAGGCACATAGCAGCGATCACCTACCTAACATGCCCTCTCTAAATTGGTTGCTATCTTTCCATCTCCATAACGAAGGACAATGTCATTCACTGTGAGAGAGAAAGCCGAGCAATTCTCCCTCCCAGCAAGCTGCCATGGTAACAGTCATCCTGAGGTCCCATGGCCTATTCCTCCCCTGTTAGCTCTCTGTGCCCCATATTTCCCGTTATCCGAAGCCAAAATGTGTCCCTCTCTGTGTATCCCTGCCAGGGGCACATCTTGCCTGTCTGGGGTCATGGATGATTGCTATAAGGATTTGGGATAGCTCTAAATGTCAGGAGGACCTTCCTTCCAGCAGACCATAGTCGTTTTCTTGGAGATTTCTGTCCATTGCTCCACAACAAGATTGGCGAAGCAGACTGCCAAGTAGGAATTGCCAGATGGATGCTTGAAGGCCCATTCTGCTAGAAGCTGAGGTTATCGGCCTTTCCCTAAGGGCATGCCTGCTGGGGAGGCCAGAGCCTCTGGAAACTGATAATCTGTCTCAAGCAGGCATCCATGTTCAGCTCCAGCAGTTGCCCCATCACAAAGACTGGACTCCTCATTCTCCAGCAGACCTAGTCAGTGTTAACCTCTGGATCTCAAAGACACTGGAAAGCACATACCTTGATAGACTATAGCCTGATAAATCTCACAGCCACAGATTTCTCCTTGAAATCTGAAGCATGTATTTATCAACTACATAGGACTAAAGCCCACATTTATTACTTAGGGTGAATTTGTGGTGTGTAAACAAATATGCCAATCTGCCCAATACCTTGTTTTTTTTTCTCTTGCATGGGGAATTTTAACTCTAAAAATTGTAACCATCCATTTATAATGAGCTGAAATTTATGTAGTCCCTTAAGGATTGCAAAACGTTGTATGTACTTTATCTAATTTAAGATAAAAGGAGTGTTGACTCAGAGCTACCATAGCTCTATTTACTGTCTCTATGACTTCCCTGACCAAAAGGTCCTTGCTTGGACACCATCCCATATATGTATGGTTTCCTCCTATTAGAATATAAGCTGCTTAAGGGCAGGGACTATCCCACTTTTGCATTTATATATCTAGCACTTAGCACAGTGCCTGGCACTTAATAAGGGCTTAATAAATATTTTTTCATTGATTCACTTATGTATTAAGAATCGATGGAGCTAGAGACATACTCCATGTAGGTACAAGCAGGGCTGAAGTGTTAAGATACTGAACATGGAGAAGGTGGTCCTTCGTTGATTGAAAGTGATCAATAAATAGGACGTGCAGCAAGAGGGTAGAATTAAGAGTTAGAAATATCTGAGTTTGAATCCTGCCTCAGACTAGCTATGTGACCCTGGGCAGTCTCAGTTTCCTCATTTATAAAATCTTATAGAATTGTTGTGAGGATCAAATGAGGTGATACATGTAAAGCAACACTTCAAACACTATAGAATGATAGAATGGTGGTGATGATGATGGCGATATTGGTGGTGATGCTATGGGCAGGGATTATTTTCTTTTTGTCTTTGTATCTCCAGTACTTCTGATAGTACCTTGCACACAGTAAGCTCTTAATAAATGTTTTTTTCAGTCATTCTTTTCGAGCTAGAACCTTTTATAAATGAGGAAACTGAGAATCCTGCTTTGCTTTACAAATGGGGGGAGGGATGAAGCTCCAGGAGTCTAAGTAACTTGGCCGTGGTTAAGTATCTGCGGTGGGCTTAAAACCAGGTCTCTCCTGACCCCAGACTCTGTGCCCTTTCCATTACATTCAGTAGATCAAGGCTCCATTCAAATCTCAGTACCACAGAATCTCAGAGTGGGAGGTGACCTCACAAGTTCTCAAACCTAACCTGTAAACATTAGAATATTTTCTACAAAATAAAGCCTGGGCTTGAAGGAAGGAAGGCCTGGATTCAGATCCTGCTTCTGACACTCCTTAATTGTACGTCTCTGGGCAAGTCTCTTCACTGACCTGTGCCTCCAGTTTCTCATTTGAGAGAAAGAGGAGATGGGTTCCAGTGATCTTCCAAGGTCCCTTCTAGCTCTGAATTCATAATCTCTGATAAGTGGTCATCTCTTCTATGCTTGCAAGGCTCTTGGGAGGGAGGACTTGCTATACCCAGAGGTGGCCCATGGCAGAGTGGAGGTGGAAGTGTATTGTGCAATTGCAGAGGTTCTAAGTGGAGCCTTGAGGGACTAGATTCTGATCAAAGTCTCCCCCCATGAGGCTTTGGGAGCCTGGAGGAGGAACTCAGAGGCTACCAGGAACATGTGATAGGCCCTTAGCTCCAAAGAAGGTAGAAGGCTTGGACCTGATTTTATGCCATTTGTACACCATAACTTATCTTCGCTCTGGCCAGCTTTTGGCCTTCATACTTAGGGTTCGTGAAGAAAAGACCACAATTCTGGTCCAAGAAGCACAATTTCTGCTGTCCTCTGATGTTGCCCTAGAATAAAGGAGATATGTCATCGAACTGTAGGTTCAGAGTATAGGAACTGGAAAAGAACTTAGAACTCATCTAATCCAATTCTCTTTTGTAGATGAAAATACTGGGGCCTAGAGAGGGGAAGTAACTCCAGATCTCAGAGCTAAAATCAATCAATGGAAAAGCACTTGTTATATGCTTATTATTAGTCAGACGCTGTGATGGCTATTGGGGATACAGATATGGGAGTGAGAGAGTCTCTGCCATCCTGGAAATTACATTTCACAGGGACCTTAGGGACCATCTGGTTCAACCCATACCTGAGCAAGAAGCCTCTATGACTTGCCTGGCAAATGGTCATGCAGCCTTTTTTTGGAGACCTCTTAAGATTGAGAAGCCACAACTTCCTGAGACAAGTCAGTCCACCCTTGGATGAATCAAATTATTAGGATGTTTGTCCTGACAGTAAGCTGAAGCATGCTTTTCTGAAGTTTCTCCCCATTACTGCTAGTTCTGCCTCTGGGATGAACAATTTCTCTCTCTTTTACTTCTCTTCAAGTAACTATCATATATTAATCATATAAACTATCATATATCACATCATAATCACACACCATGTATCATATCAATAATATAAATCATTGTATCATATCACGCCATGCCACATCATGCCTTCTCATGTCCAGGCAGTACAACACTAGTTCCTTCAATCCATCCTTGTGTGGATTATTTGAAGATTTTGTCCCACTAGCCACTCCTTCCCTTATACCCTGTTGCCCCTACAGAGTCAGTCTTCAACCCCTTTTTGGCCAAGAAGGAGGTGACAGTGATGTAGAGGGAGCCTGTTCAGTTTTCAAATCAGAAATGACCAGCAAAGCTAGAGCAAAGAAGTAGAGTGAAGGTGGGAACCAGCCATGGTCATCATTCATTCAGAATTCCCAATGTTGAAAAGATGAGGGACTGGACTACAGGCCTGACCTTGATTTATTACAAAATCATAGGTTGTTTATATTCTATATTTTAGAGATTGAATGGTTTATTTTTGATTGTCTAATTTTTTAGAATGGTCTATATTTGATAGTTGAGGGAATAGGACCACAGAATTTCAGAGTGGAAAGGAACCTCATTGACCATTGAGTCTAAATCTCATCTAAGCAAGAATCCCTTCTTTGACCCCATGCCTGGCAAGTAGCCTTGGCTTGAAGACTTCTGGTGAGGGGTACCCACTTCCCTCCAGCCGATGCACTTTAGGCAAAGGGATTGTTAGGCAAAGAGAAAGTTAAAGTCAGAGAGGAGGATGGCTAAGACACCCCACCCTTTCTCCTTGTTACCTTATCTTCCTCCTCCAAGATTCTCCAGCTCCTCCTTGAGTATGTTGAGTTAATTTGCACTTCCCTACATTCTAGATCTTGTTCCTTACAGAATAAGACCAATGAAAACTAGATGCATCCTTCCCTTACTTATCTTCCCTTACTTACTACATCTACATTCTAGATGTCCTGTGGACTATTAACAGTAGATGTTATGATTACTACTATTAACAACAACATCAATAATAATTCACATTTTCTTGAGTATCCATTATTCAGAAGAGAGGAGAATGAATTCTCTTATCTTGTAACTGATGAAATAAAACACAAAATATTTTGGTTCTAGGAAAAGGGCTTTCAAGTGCTAGGATAGGCCTTTCCCCTTAGCTATTAGTGTTTTCTCTTTCCTCAACTGATTATATTTCCTTATTTGTTTATATGTTATATTTCCTCTATGTACACACAAACACACACATACACAGACAGTAGAAGCCAGTAGAATGTAACTTCCTTTAGGGCTAGCTCTAATTTCTCTTTCATATCTGTATCCCAAATATCTGTGATAATGGTTGGTGCATACTTGGTGTTGAATAAATGTCTTTTGGGTTGGATTAGACTGAGAAATTCCTTTTAAGTTAAACCAAAAGGTTCCTCCCAGGAGAAATCCCCAGTTCTACTTCTCAGTTGATTTCAGTAACCTACAGAGTCGGTTGTAAACAATGAGTTAGGGCCACCCAGATCCTTATTCACTTCAAGAAACTTCCGTTGTAACCATGGTATAGAAATAAACACAAACATCTTACTGATTCTTCTCCACTTGATTCCTTCTTTGTTTGAGAAATGGCTCGGGTAGGACATTTAAGAAGGGAACTGACCCATAGAGAAAAGGCAAACACTTTTTTGCCTCTGTTTTCTGATTCACAAATGTAAGTAATGCTTTTAAAATTTCTGTTTTTGTTATTTGTTTTTCATTGCACTCCTTTTGGTGGGTAGGTGAGCTAGTCAAAGGAAACATAGGTTGGTCAAGGGTATTTATTTGCCAGATTTAATTAAAGAGGGACGGACTCAGTAGAACTTTGCAAATTCTCTTTGGGTAGAGTGAGACTATCCTTACTGGTTGAAGGAGATTTTGGGGAGATGGGAATGAGAGTGGGTGAGGATGGAAACTCCTTGAGCACTGTTTGTTGGCTAATGGACATTAAATGGGGAGGGGGAGAAGGAACATGGTCTGCTCTAGAAAGGAGATGGCTTTTCCAAACATGAATAAGAAAGTCAAATTCCTTTTTCAAATGTTTTTTAAAGTCTTTGGTTTGGCTCTTTCTAAGCTTGGAAAGACACTAGTTCCAAGGGTAGGGGTGGGTAGGAGGGAAGAATGAAGTTTTAGTGAAATAAGATGTTCTTGATATGATAAAATGGGAAATTGTTTTGCCAGATGATGCAGTTTCAGCTATGTATTGAGGGCTCTATCTGGGGGAGATGGGGTTTTGTTTTTTTAATTTATTCAGTAGTTGGAAGGATAGATTAATTAAAATAATTTCTTAATTGAAAAATATGAAAAACTAAAACAAATTTAAAAAGAAATAACATCTTTTGGGATTTGCCTATTTTTTGAGGGGTATTTTTATTAAATTACCAAATTTTAGAATTGGAGAGGATTTCAGTGGCTGTTTGGTACAACTAATACTCTTAGGATTATCCCACTAGTCATTCTGTCAGACATTAAGCATTTATTAAGCACTTACTATATGCCAGACAGGATACTAAGCACTGAGGCTACAAAGAAAAGCTCCATTCCAACCAAACCCCAAAACAAACAACAACAACAACAAAAAAACAAGAGCACCCTGCTCTCAAGGGGCTCGCATTATAAGGAGAAAAACATATAAGCAGCTAGGGGATTCAGTCTAGCCTCAGACACCTACTAGCTGTGTGACCCTGGGCAAGTCACTTAACCTTATTGACCTAGAGAAGGGAACGGCAAACCACTCCAGTATCTTTGCCAAGAAAACCCCAAATGGGGTCATGAAGAGTCAGACACAACTGAAAGGACTGAACAACAAACACACAAAGCAAATACAAAGTAAATGAATGTAATTTGAAAGAGGATGGCCTTAGTAGCTGGGGAAACCCAGAAAGGCCTGCTCAGGAGGAAGACTTTGAGTTGAGTCTTGAAGGGACTTCAGGATACCCAACAATGGTGATCCAGCCTCGGCTTGAAGATCTCTTGTGAAGAGGAACTCACCACCCAGAAAAGCTCAAGGGCAAAATGAAGCCCTTCTTCTTCAGACACAAAATCTTGATGGCGAAAGAAGGCTATAGGGATTCAGCTTTCTCGCAGCTTATCTACTGCTCGCCTGTATCTGAGGCTTTGCAAGACCTCACTTAAATTTCACCTCTCACAAAAGGTGACATTTGGGCTTTGGGTAAGCAGAAAGGGCCATAGAGTTGCTGTGCTGACTTTCCAGCATAAAAATGAAATAGAAATAAAAAATAGTTCAGTTCAAGGGGGATCTGGGAAATTCCCAGGCTTGCATCTGTCATCCATGGTGGTGCCCACTTCTTTCCACTACAATGGGCCACACTCCATGATAGCAGGGGCTGTTGTCTCTCAAGTGACAGACAAAGAGATAGCTGGATGAAAAAGGTTAATGCCTTTTCTGGGAGAAAATAAAAGCAAGACAACCTGTGTGGGTGAGAATAGATCACAGGTGACCAGGGAGAATGCAAAAGTACTCAATGTGTCTGGCCAGGGGTGAATGGCAGGCCTGACAATTTCTGACAGGGAAGAGAACACACAGTGTTCTTTCACAGTACACTAAGTCTATCTGGGTAGAGGAAGTCCCACCTCAGGATGCCTCTTGGCAAGGACCCCAGGTTCATTTGGGAGCCACCATTGTTCAGATTTCCCTAGGAGCTCCACACTAAGTTGGGTCTGATGCCCCCTGTTGATCTGAGCTGCCTAAACATATTGGAGCACAGCCTAAAGCTCAGCATCCCCAAATCCTGCAGCACACCCTGGGTCGTCCTAAAAGGTGTATTGTGCTGTATTGTGAAAGCTGCCTTTGAGAAACTTCTCTTGGTACTGGCCAGTAAAAGAAAGGACTCTAGTGGGGTTGATTTTAGCATCAAAAATTTGGAGCTGGAGAGAAGCTCAGAAGCCTTTCCCCAACATCTAACAGATGAGGAAATTAAGGCACAGAGAGTTTAAGTAACTTGACCAGAGTCATACAGCTAAGTGTCAGAGGCTGAATTAGAACGCAGGCTTTCTTGATTCAAAGCCCTGCATTCTACCTACCACGCCATATTGCCTTACTCATGACATCCCCATTCAATTTGACAAACATTTATCCAAAGCCTACTTCTGGGCACTGTGTTAGGTATGTGGGGTACAAAGACAGAATTGAAAGTCTTGTCCTCAAAGTTTACAATTTTCTAGGGATATATAATAGTGGGATTGACAGAATGTTGGACTTAAGAGTCAGGAAAATCTAGGTTCAAAGCTTCCATCAGACACTGACAGGTATGAGAACCGTGCTTTGTACCTTAGTTTCCTCATCAAATAAGGGGATTAGATTTAATGACCTCTAACCTTCCAACTCTAAATCTATAATCCTGCCATTCTCTATACATAGATAAGTTAATATAAGGGACATACAAACAATATAATATAGTTTCAATAAGGAGAGAACATTAACAACTAGGGGGAAATTGGGAAAGGCCTTCTTTAGGAGGCAATGCTTGAGCTGTGTCTGTAGTGATGTGTCCATGGAGTCTAAGGGGTTGGAGGTGAGGACAGACTCTATTCCTGAAACAAGAGAACATCTGTGCAGAAGGGGGAGATAGATTATCATGGAATGGTCAGCTGGTAAACCAGCTGGATTAAACAGAGAGTGAGTGCATGAGGGAGAGTAATACCACAGATGTAGATATGGAAGAGACCTCGCTATGCCCAGTCCAAGTTACATGAGTTGTTAGCTGAGATGTTAGCTAACTTGTCCAAATCCCACAGCTAGTAAGTGGTAGATTCATTCTCTGTGTCTTATCTCTTTAGTACCCTTTCCTTTCTACCACACTGCCTCTAAATAATATGAAATGACTTCATTTAGCTGAACTCTCCTGGGACTTTTGTTCTGTAGAACCATCATTAACAGTGGTACATACTCTGTTCGACAACATACTCTGATCAGGAACTGAATTTTTTTAATTTCTTAGGGTCATGTTGATTCAAATTTTAAAGCCTGTGACTTGGTAAGATCATTAGATCATAGCTTTGGAACATGGAGAGGTCATCTAGTCTAATGCTTGCCAGCTTTATGGTACAATAGATAGAGGGTGGGCCTGAAATCAGGAAGACTTGAGTTCAATTCCAGTAAGGAAAAAACCAAATAAATAGTCCCTGTTCTCAAGGAGCTCACATTCGAAGGGGGAAAACATATAAGCAATTAGGTAGCACAATGAATAGAGTTCTGGACCTGGAGTCAGAAAGATTCATCTTCATGAGTTCAAATCCAGTCTTAAGACACTAGCTAACTGTGGGCAAGTCACTTGTATGCCTTAGTTTCCTCACTTGAAAAATGAGCTAGAGAAGTCAATGGCAATCCTCTCCAGTATCTTTGCCAAGAAGATCCCAAATGGGGTCATAAAAAATAGGACATGACTAAAATGACTGAACAAGAACAGTGAGTGCTATTGGTTTCCATACTCAGGGATACAAACTTATGGTCTTCTACACCTTGGTGGAAGATCTTTGAGAGGTACTGTGGCAAAAAACAAAACAAACAACAAAAATCTCATCAGTCTATGGCCAGCCTACTGATGAACTTTCTGGATTTAACTAGTCTTCAGAGGGCAGATGCATAAATTCATCATTGATCCAGATGTGTTCTCAGAATTTCTAGCTTGGTGGGATTTGTCAGAGCTTGGCCTCCACTGGCATAACATTTGAGAACCCAGTATCCATCCTCTCCATGCTATATCACTGACCCAGGTCAGACACAAGTAAGTGCCATACTGAGCAGCTAGGTGGTTCATTGGATGGAGTGCTAAGTCAGGAGTCAGGAAGACCTGAGTTCAGATCTTGCCTTGAACATATACTTAGATCTGTGACTCTGGGAAAGTTAATTAGCCTCTGCTTTAGTTTCATTTCCTCAATTGTAAAATGGGGAGAATAATAATGCCTATTTCCCAAGGTTGTTGTGAGGATCAAAGAAATAATATTCATAAAGTTTCTAGCATAGTGGGTGCTTGATAAATGTTTATTCCTTACCTCCCTCAAACAAAATAAAACACCTCTGTCACTAACTAGCTGTGTGACTTTGGGCAAGATACTTGACTTTTCTGTGCCTCAGTTTCCAATTTATAAAGTAAAGGGATAAATAAAGTCCCATGATTAATTAATCATCTAAGTGAGCTGGATTGGCTATATGGATGATGTACTTTCTTTTCTTCAATTCAATGAGAATTTAACTATTAATTAATGGGTATTTATTAAATACCTACTATGTACTAGGTGCTGTGTTAGGCCTTGGAGATACAAGCACAAGGAATGAAATAATCTCTACTCATTATCAGTTTACATTCTAATGGAGGAGCCTACAAGTAACAACTATCTACTCTATGCCAGGCATTAGAACAAGGAAGATGAAATAACCCTGCACCTCAAGGAGTTTACATTTTCCTATGTACATAGAAGAATAAATACAAAAAACAATTTGTCAGTGGGGGTGGTGGGCTGAGAGCACTAGTGACTGGAAAAGAGCCAGAAAGGCTCTAAGGCACATGAGTTGAACCTTGACAGAAGGTGGGGATTCCAAGAGATGGAGGTGAGGAGTAAGAGCATTCCAGGCACAGGGACAATCAGGGCAAATGCACAGAGGTAGGAGATGGTCTATTGAGTACAGGGAATAGCAAGTAGTCCAGTTTGACTTGAATGTAGGGGGAGGGAAGGGAAGTAATGTGCAACTTTTTGTAGAAAGAGGAACTGAATTCAGATTGCAAAGGGATTTAAATGCCAGAAAAAAGGAGTTCTTATTTAATCCTACTGGCAATGGGGAGCCATTGAAGATTCCTAAAGAAGGAGGAGGGGGGATGACACATGTTCAGACCTACGCTTTCTGAATATCAGATCCAGAGAGACAGCAAAAATGAGGTGCTGCTCTTCAGCTGGTTGGACAAACAAAACAAAACAAAACCTGAGATAACTATTTAAAGCATGAGCAATTTAATTAATGGCTTCTGCAGCATTTCTGTTCATGTAGAAAATTAATGAGCCCATGTCACCTCATGCAGAACTTAAAAAACCAACAAGCTCCTGAACATTGCATGATTGAATGAGGAATCAAAGTGTTTTTATTCTGTAAATACACCCCTCCCTTTATGATACCCAAGAAAAGCCACCTGACCAGCTTTGTGTCTCGGCTCTCCGATCCTTGGAATGGGCAATGGCATCACCTGCTCCTTGTCTCACACACAGGAAATTAGTGACCAGATGGAATGTTTGGAAAAGGCTTTGACCCACTACAACTGGACATGGCCAAAGGGTTGGCATTGGTTCCCTCTAGATTGGAGGGGGGGAAACGTGGGGGAAGGGAAGGATGCTGAGAAACTGTGGATTAGTCAAGGAGAGTTTGCATAAAAGCTTGATGCTTTTTCCATACTCATCACAGAATCACAGATTCAGAATTGGTTAAGACCCAACAGGTCATCTGCTCTAGGATTCTCCAACATTTTTGTATCCTAGACCCCTTTGGTAGTCCAAAGAAGCCCATGGATATCTTCTCATAATGATGTTTTTACATAAATAAAATAAAATTCAGAAAATATCTATACTGAAATGTATCTTTATATGTATCTGTATATGTATATATGTAATAATAATAGCTAACATTTAAATTGTAATTATTTTATGCTAGGCACTTTACAATTATGATATTTAATCCTCACAACAACCCCAAGAGGTAGATGCTATGGCTATCCCTATTCTACAGATGAGGAAACTGAGGCAAGTGTCGATTAAGTGGGGTCCATAGCTAGTAAGTGTCTGAAGTCATCTTTGATCTCAAGTCTCCCTGATTCCAGGCCCAATGTTCTATATTCACTATACTGACTAGTTTGTGTGTGTGTGTGTGTGTGTGTGTGTGTGTATGTGTGTGTGTGTGCATACATATTTATATACATCTATGTAATGAACCATGGTATATATGTATATATCATATGTATATGCATATATATATAAATATGGAGAGAGAGAGAGAGAGAGAGAGAGAGAGAGAGAGAGAGAGAGAGAGAGTGTGTGTTTATGTATATTGCCATCTGAGTTCATGGACACCCTGAAATCTATCCACAGACAATTTCAGGTTGAAAACCCCTCATCTGGTCCAACCTATACCCTCTATACCATCCTCTAATAAGTTGTCATTTTGCTACTCCTTGAAGACTTCCAGTGATGGGGAACTCTTTGCCTCCCCAAACTACCTATTTCCCTTATGGATAGGTTTAATTATTAGGAATTTTTTTCTTGACATCAAGCCTAAATCTGCACCTCTAACTTTTACCCAGTATTCCTAATTCTTCTCTCTAACTCCAAGGAGACCATGGCTAATCCCTCTTCTGTTCTATGGCTCTTCAGATACATAGAGACAGTTAAAACATGTCACTCCTTAGTCCTCTCTGCAGGTTAAATATCTGTAGTTCTTCTCAAGGGATGCTTCTGTGATATGATTCCCAACTCTTTGATTCTCCTGGTTACCCTTTGATTTATCCATTCCCTTTTAAAAATGTCCTAGTCGGGGTGGCTAGGTGGCGCAGTGAGTAAGAGCGCCGGCCTTGGAGTTGGGATGACCCGGGATCGAAACCGGCCTCAGAAAATGAGCACCCACACATAAATCATGACTAGCTGTGTAACCTTGAGCAAGTTACTTAACCCCAATTGCTTTAAAAAAAATGTCCTAGTCAATACTAAGCACAGGATTGCAGATATGGGAGAACAGGGCAGGAACCATTATTGCCAGTTGTTCTGAATTCCTTGACTCAATGCAGCCTATGATAGGATTAACTCTGTTGACTTCAGTGTCCTTGATTCATACAAGGTTTTTGTTTTTTTTTTTTTGGACTGGACCCAAGATTTCACTGATGTAAGGAATTCCTTGGAAGAAAACTCTCTCTACTATTGGAGATAAAATAATCTTAGAGATATGCCTGGGGTTGGAAGATGTTAGTGACTTACCTAAGATCTCCCAGTTATTAGTTTATGCTAGAGCAGGATTTGAACTTGTCTTTCTGGCTTCAAGGCCAGCCCTCTTAGCACACTGTTTCTTATGCTGAGTTTATAGCCCATTGAAACTCCCCAATCCTTTTCTCATGAAATGTTGTCAAGCTATATGCTATTCTGTTTGAATCACTGGAGCTTAGTACACAGTAGGTGCTTAATAAAAGTTTATTGATGGACTGATTATTTGTACAGCTGGATTCTTGAATCCAAGGGCAATATTTTCCATTTGTTCTTTTTAATTTTGTCTTCATTTGAATTCATTCTTTTCAACTGTTAAAGCCTTTTTGGATAAAGCCTACTTGTTGACCCACTAGGTGGAGAGCTGGACCTAGAGTCAGGAAGACCTGAGCTGAAATATGACCTCAGACACTTCCTAGTTGTGTGATCCTGGGTAAATCACTAAACTTCTGTTTGCCTCAGTTTCCTTCACTGTAAAATGTGGGTCATAACAGCGCTTACCTCCCAGAGTTGTGAGGATCAATTAAGATAACATTTGTAAATCACTTAGAGTGTGTGGCATATAGTAAACACTTTATAAATCCTTGTTTCTTTTCTTCCTCTTTGAATCCCAATTCTGTAGGCCATGGTATTTCCTAGCCCTCTCAATTTTGTGTCATACAAAGACTAGATAAGCATTCCAGCCCTCTTCTACCCTCATCATTGACAAAATTGTTGTAAAGCAAAGGGAAGATGCCTGGACCCCTCCAGAAGAGACAAGCCCCTAGTTTAGGCCCACTCAGATTCCCTTATCCAGTATGCTTCATGTTCACTGATTAAACCGTTTCAGGATTTTCTGAACAGGCCTAACCAGCTTAGATTTCTGTATCTTGTTTACAAGGATGGCATAGAAGACTTTGTCAGATGCTATGCTGGATCCAGGTGCATCTTCACTGCCCATTTGAATTTGCCAGATAGTTGAGCATAGAGCAGTAGGCTCTCTTAGGACCCCATAAACAACTTCATTCCCATAGATGGGGAGCCATCCGCAAGGGTAGCCTTTGGGGATCAGAGACAAGGATTGACAAGTGGCTGGCTGGATGAGACAAAATGCAAAGCAGTGAGTCAAAGTGAGTCATAGGCTGCCAGTCTTGGGGAACAGGCAGGATACAAGTGCTTTTAATTTAGATGGAGAAGTTGGGGAATGGGGGCAAATCTAGGGGGATCTTACCCATATAGGACTGTTGTTGCTTTGGGTGCTAGGGACCTGGGGGAGTAAAGGCTTTGGGTTTTTGAAATCTTCTCTCTGCTCTGGAGGCATCCAGCACCCAGGTAATGGCCTGGGTTGGAAACATGGCATGCATGCTTAATGAGTCTTAACTGGGGAGCAGCTGAGGGCATGAAGGAGGAGCATGGATGGTGATTAGCACCAGGGAAATAACCCAAATAAACCCACTTCAAATTTCCCATTTCTGCTGCGCCCCCTGACATCAGGAACCCTGGCCATTGGCAGATTGGGAAGCCAAGGACGCTGTACAAAATAAAAATCCAGCTGTCCTGTTTGCAATTCTCTGACAGAAAAGAAATCTGGCCACCTTAGAGAGCTGGCAGCCTGAATTGTCCTTTTTTCCTAGGGTTTGTTCCGGAAACTGCTAGAAGGATTAAGAAGCTTAGACCTCTGAGATCTGTGCACTAGGGGGCGATAGTGCTCCAAAAATCTTCCCTAGCAGCCCCAAGCAGATGAGTCCGCAAAGGGACGTGGTACTGCATCATAAAATCCAGAGAACCAAGGCATATTTCACCTGGAAGGGACCTTAGGGACCAACTAACTCAACCCCCACATTTTATTGATGAGCAAAGATACACAGGGAGTTTAAGTGATTCACCCAAGGTCAAATAACAAGGCAGTGTCGCATCGGAATCCAGGGCTCCTGACTCAGTGAAGGAGTCAATTAATCAGCAAACATCTCTCCAGCCCCTGCTCGGTGCCCAGCACTGTGCTAGGCACTGGGGGACCCAACAGCTGGAATGAAACTGCCCCTGCCCCCAAGCAAATGATCAGGAAATCAATAAGCATTTACTGTGAGCTCAAGGGGCTTCTGTTCTCCTAGGGGTATTTGTTGAGCTTGGAAATACATAAATAAAGGATAGACACACAAAATGACAGAGTGATTAGGGAGGCATTAATAGTGGAGGACAGAAGCAAGGGCTTCTGGAAGGAGAGGGGCACAAGCTAGGGGTTTCCAGAGGCAGAGGTGAGGAGGAAGAGTGTTCTGGGCATGGGGGATTCTATGTGCAAAGAAGAGATGGAAGGCCTCAGAAGGGGAGAGCAGGTCAGATAGTTTGGCTGGAGAGTGGCAGACATGAAGAAAATTAGTCTAGAAAGATAAGTGGGAGCCTGATTGTGAAGGGCTTTAAATGCTGGACAGAACAGTTTGTACTTTATCTTAAAGGCCACAGGGAACGAAGTTTGGGCAGAGAAGTGACATGATTAGCTCTGTGGTTTAGAAATATCAACTTGGCAATTGGGTGAAGAACAGATTGGAGAGGAAAGAAACCAGGTGACAGACACAGGGAGAAAAGATGCACAGAAATACAGGGGGGGAGAGAGAGAGAGAGAGAGAGAGAGAGAGAGAGAGAGAGAGAGAGAGACAGAGAGAGAGAGAGAGACAGAGAGAGACAGAGAGAGAGAGACAGAGACAGAGACAGAGACAGAGAGACAGAGAGAGAGACAGAGAGAGATAGAGACAGAGAGAGAGAGACAGAGAGAGAGACAGAGAGAGACAGAGACACAGAGAGAGAGAGACAGAGAGAGACAGAGAGACAGAGAGACAGAGACAGAGAGACAGAGAGAGACAGAGAGACAGAGAGAGACAGAGAGACAGAGAGAGAGACAGAGAGAGAGAGACAGAGACAGAGACAGAGAGACAGAGAGAGACAGAGAGAGAGACAGAGAGAGAGAGACAGAGAGAGAGAGAGACAGAGACAGAGACAGAGAGATAGAGACAGAGAGACAGAGACAGAGACAGGGAGACAGAGAGAGAGACTGAGAGAAAAGAAGACAGATGTACTTGGAAAAAGATACAGGCAAACATAGGTAAAGAAAACCAGATAAACATAGAGAAGGCTCAAATCATCAATAAGCCTTCATTAATATCTATGTGCAAGATACTGTGCTTGATGCTGAGGATGTAAAGATGAAAGTTTACCTTTTGAGGGAGGGAGGAAGAGAGAGAGAGAGAGAGAGAGAGAGAGAGAGAGAGAGAGAGAGAGAGAGAGAGAGAGAGAGAGAGAGAGAGGAGAGAGAGAGAGAGAGAGAGAGAGAGAGAGAGAGAGAGAGAGAGAGAGAGAGAGAGAGAGTATTAGGGAGAGAGACAAGAAGAAATACATGAATATGGTGAGAAAGAGAGGGGGAAAGGGAGACATACTCAAAGAGAGAAGGAAGCATTTGTATGTAGAAGGAAAGAAAAGCACACAAGAACACAAAGGGAAACATAGGAGGGCAGAAGGAGGGACAGACACGCAGGGAGAATGAGATAGAGACAGGAAGACAGATGGGGGAGAGAGGGAGAACCACCAATAAGCCCAAGAAGAGAGATACACAGAAACCAAGGAAGAGGACCATAGGCCAGAAGAGAGACCCAGAAACACAGGAAAAGAGACAGGCAAAAGCAAGGGAGGGAGATCCAGTAATTCAAGGATAGAGACATACACACATACAGGAAGAGAAAGAAAGACACCCGAGCACAAGAGAAATGCACACACAAACTCAGGGAGAGACAAACATAAATATGAGGAGAGACCCACAGGGAGAGAGACAAATGTAGGGAGTGAGACATGCACCGGGAAAGTGATGGATACAGAAAGACAAGCAGAGAGGGACAAACAATATCAATAATGCAAACACACACACACACACACACACATACACACAAGAAGGAGACAAGAGAGGCATAAGAAAGGAGGAAAACACACACATGGAGAAACAGTTGTATAGAAAGAGAGACACTCAGTATTAGAGACACACAGGGAGATAAAAACAAGCCCAGAGAAAGAGAGACACATAGGGAGAGAGGCAGACACATTGAAAGAGACACACCCACCCAGAGACAGAGAAACACACAGAGAGAGATAGTGGAATGTAGTATTAGAAAGAGACCACTCAGGGAAAAACATTCATAGGGAAGGGGACATGAGCAGAAACTCAGAGGAAAAATTAAGGACAACAACATATACACAATACACATGTGTACCTGTGCATGTGTATATATACATGCATATATATATACCTATACACATGTGTGCACATATATTTTACATATATACATACACTCATGCATAATATACATATAATTACAATTACATATAGAAATATAACTTATACATATCACATGTAGAATTTATTTATACACTTACACAATGCATGTCATATATAACTATACATAATCATATATATCTACAGTGTATTATGTGTGTTTATATATTATAACATCTGAGATGTAATATGTGTGGATATACATCTATATCTATATATTAGTTACATTAGTGACCTATATTATGGCAACAAGGATCTGTATGGGGTCATTGAGATTTTTGGAATGAACTTCAAAGAGGAATCGTTTGAAGAGTGATCGGGACAGATAAAAGGAACCTCTGAAAGTTTTGGGGGGTGAGGTGTAGCAGGAGTTGGTAAAGGAGTAAGATAATTCATCCTCCTGGCCTGGAGTGTTAAGGCCCATGAGAGAAACAGACATCCACACTCAGGAGGAATTGGTTAGAGATGCATTGTTTCTATAAAGAATGAGATTTTGGTGAACTCCAGAAGACAGAAATATAATGAGATGAGTAGATCTAGGATGAAAATAGTTTAACAAGGGTTTAGGGGTTCCAGAGACCACAATGATAAGATGCTAGATGGTCAGAGTTCAGGTGGCTAAGGATGAGAGGATGGACCAAATGACCACGGTAACAATGGGTTTTCCACCCAGTAGACCATGACTGGTAGTCCCAGGGAAAATGGAACAGAAGGTGGGGATTTACCAGTCATTGGATAGGGAAAAGAACCATTGGAGCCTTTATCCTTTTGGGACTTGGGATGCTGGATAGGCTTTGAGTGCTTGGAGGCACCCAAAGAGTTGGTCCCCAATAGAGTTTCACCCTCTATACCTTGGCATTCTAAACACAAGGCCACTAGAAATGTGGTCAGCATGAAGAGGTGACTGGAATTCTGGGGACTGAATTAGCCCTGATCTTTAAGAAGAAAAATATGTATGGGGTTACTGGAAATAGTTATGTTTGAAGATATTATTTGTTTATGGAATCACAAAATCATCAGTTTAGGGTCAGAAGGGACCTTGGGCGTCATCTAGTCCAATTTTTTCATTTTCCAGATGGGGAAATTGAGACCCTGAGGGATAAAATGATTTGTTCCAGAATCAGGGAAATTAAGGAGATTGATGCAATGGGAGATCAAGGTTTGAGGAGACAGCAAAACTGAAGGCCCCAATTGTGAATGTTGGAAGTTTAGATCGTAAGATCATCGATTCAGAATTGGAAGTGGTTTCCAGATCACCCTGCCCAAATCTCTCATTTCCCATATGTGGAAGCAGAGGCCCAGAGAAGTGGAATGGCATGCCCAAAGTTATCTAGTTAGTAAATAGTAGAGCCAAGCTTGAAGGTGGCAGAGCCTCTGTCTCCAAATTTAATGCTTTTTCTTTCCTCTGTACAGCACTGTTCCTCACCCCAGACTGTCCATTCCCAGAAGTCAGAGGCCTCTGGGTAATGTATAAATCACAAAAATCCACCCATCTAAAGATAAAACGTGATGATGTCACAAGGCTCGCAGGTCACAGGCTCTCCATTTACTTACCTTAAGCTGACCCATTCTGATGATATAATTGGATGTTAATCATGGCCTTGACAGAAACATCAAGGATTGGCTGGAGAGATATAAACCTCTGCCCCATGTTTCAGAGTTCAAGAGCTTAAAAGCTTCATAGGGGACTGTGTTGTGGCTCCCCTTCTGGTCTTTACACAGACTGTGGGACTTCATGGAGCCGGCTGACTACTCAGTTATAAGTGTGTCAGGCTTGTTCAAGAAGAAAGGGACCTCTCTGAGACTGGGCAGGATGGCTCTGGGTTGTGGTCTGACTTGTAAAAGTTCTTGTGTCTCCAACTTTGCTTTAAGAGTCCTATACAGTTAGGGCTTCCCAGAACTCTAGTCCTGGGCTACTTGTACTGTGTTACCCTTTCTGCCTATAGGCTGATGCTACTTACAGTGGGTGATCACATGTCATGCTTCAGTATTTTACAGAAGACTCCCAGAATCTCAGAGTTGGAAGAGCCCAGGAAAAAGTCCAATCTATATTTCCAAAAAGGATTTCCTCCATGACATAGCAGACATAAAACCAGCCTTTGTCTGAAGACCTCCAGGGAGATCATCACCTCTTGAGGCAATCCATAGGTCTGATAACTCGGCAGCAAGATGTATTACCAAGACAACTAGATTTGGTGCTAGGAGAGACCTGCTTCGAATCTTAGCCCTTGCCATTTATCAGCTGTTTGCCACAGTCAATTCAATTATGTGAACCTCAATTTCCCTGGCTGCAAAATGGTGGTGATAATATTTTGACTGTTTTACAGGATTGTGCAGAAAGTGTAACTTTCTAAGTAGTTTCATTAACTAGATAAGTAAGTACAACTGAAATCATAAATCGATGTGAAGGATGGATAAGAAATAGTAACACCTGAGGCAATAACAACCTCCTAGGGGGTTACTGTAAAATCATAGGACAGTACATTTAAAGCCAGGAGGCACCTTAAAGGCCAGCTAGTCCAACCCCATCATTTTACAAATGAGGAAATTGAAGCCCAGAGAATTCCAGTGACTTTCCCAAGGTCATATAGATAGTATATGGAGGAGCCATGATTTGATCCCAATTCTAATGCCCTTTCCTTTGTGCCCTGCAGACTCCCCAGGTGGGTATCAATGATGTGCTGGATTATGCTGTTGGCAGAGAGAAAACAGGGCTAGAGAGGAGGGGTTGATGGAAGAGAATATATAGATTTGATAGGACTTTATAATTAATTGGATATTAGAGCTGAGGAAGAGAGAGATGGTCAAAGATGACCTTACATAACACCCAGGGAGATTCATGGCAGGAGCAGCAAGTCACTAACCGGGGTTTATATCCTGCCAGACTAGCCCATAACCAAAAGTACCCAAGCAGGCACTCTTGTCAGGGCTACCCCAAACAGCATCTGTGTGCCTTGGGGACCAATGCTATCCTCCACTAAGTCATACAGGAAATCAAAGAAAAAATGAGAATCATTAAACTTAGGATCTTCGTCTTATCTGAAAGGTGATGTTGATGAAAATTCACCCTCCCTGCTCATGTTGATAATGATCTAGTAGACAATGAAAGTAAGCAGAGGATAAGACACAGAGATAACTTAGATATACAATATTACACGGGACATTGATGTGTGGCTGAGGGATGGAGGAGAATCAGAAATGAAAGGGCTACGTGACAGGACTGCATCTGAAGAAATAGCCCAGGAGCATCCAGACACAGAACTTGAATGAGAGCACAATGGAAGAACTTGAACCTTGTTTGCGTCCAATGCAAACAGCTGTAAAGTGCTCACACATAGCAGGTGCCATATAAATGCTGTTTTCATTGTTGTTCAGTCATTTTCAGTTGTGTCTGACTCTTCATTCAGTCTTACTTCAATCTTGGAAGATTTGGAATTTGGTATTTTGGAATTTTCTTGGCAAAGATGCTGAAGTAGTTCGCCATTTCCTCCTTCAGCTCATTTTACAAATGAGGAAACTGAGTCAAACAGGATTAAGTGACTTGCCCACGATCACACAGCTAGTAAATGTCTGAAGCCAGATTTGAACTCAGGTCTTCCTGACTCTAGGCCCACTCTATCCACTGTACTACCTAGCTGCCTTATATATGTTAGTTATTACTTTATTGTTATTATATTATTGTATTATCATATGATCCAAAGAATAAGATGGTCATAGATTTGGAGGAGGAAGAGACCATCAAGGTCACTTAGTTCAATCCCCTCATTTTATAGAGAAGGAAATTGAGTCCCAAAGGGGTTATGTGACTTGCACAGGTAATAAGTGTCAGACACTCTAGACATGGTGTTCTTTTCTCTAAGTCTTCTAAGAAATCATCAGCTACAGTGTAGGGAGAGAAGATTGAAGTGAGACTGAATGTGAGGACAGTGACACCTCTGGAGACCCATTGGGCAGGTATTTACAGACCCAGATGCCTTCCCCAATCCCTCTTCTATCCTTGTGCTTGAGAAAACTAGTCAAACTCTTTCATCATTGGACCACTAGAGATGGGAGCTACAGTCAAGTGGTGCTATCTATATACCTGTTCTACGTCCAGCAAACTCCTCCCTCTTCCAGTCTGGTCTAACATGAAGTACTTCTTTTGTGCTCTAGGCACTGGGGTCTCTGAGATAAAGTGGAAAATGTCCTTTACTTTTAAGGAGCTTACAGTCAACTTGGAGGATGGTATGGTGTAAATAAAGTTGGAATTTGAGCCAGAAGACCTAGGTTCATATACCAACTGGGTACTCTCTTGGTGACCTCGGGCAAGTCACTTAGCTTCTTTGGGCCTCAGTTTCCTCATCTATAAAATGAGGGGGGTGGGACTAGATGGTCTCTGAGGTCCCTCTCATCCATTGATAAACTTAATCCTGACTCTCTGCTGCTCTTAATAATCCCCAGTTTACCTTGTGAGGCACCTGTCATTGGGCTGCACCATCCTTTGGTGGCTTTTTGTTCCTGCATTGTAAGCAGGGGGGAAAGGGCCTTGTACATAGTGGATGCTTCATAAACATTTTTTCTATGAATGAAAATGGATAAATGATCAAATGAAGCATCAGCAGATAGCTTTTTTCTTATTATGTAAAGAGCAAAATAATAAATCTCATCCCACTTTTATCTATCAGCATAGAAACTGGAGTTAACAAAGAAGTGATGAGTCCTGATTGCCCACTGAGATAGATGACAGAGAATGGAACTGCTGTCTATTTCATCTGTTATGTAAATCATTAGGAAATACTCTCATTAAGGGAGAAGTCCGTTCTCTTTTAGGTTCAAGTTGATGAGACTCCTTTGATCTAACTTTCTTTCCTTCTTTTCCATTATTTCAACATGCTTTAATTATGTTCATCACTAAGGCATTGGGACATGGGAACAGAAAATTTTATCTCTGTTGGTGAATTATAGGAAATGGTTTAGGGCTTAATAGAAGAATTGTTTGCTTCCATTTTTCCAAAACCTGTGATTTTTGCTGAGGATCACACAGCTATAAAGTGTCTGAGGTCAGATTCAAATTCAGGGAGATGAGTCTCTTGACTTCAGGCCTGGTGCTCAAACCAATGTGCCACCTAGCTACCCCTCAGATCCATAAAGTTCTTAATCTAGGGTCTGTCAACTTGTTTATTTTTAATATTTTGATAGTTGTGTTTTGATATAATTGGTTTCCTTTATCATCCTCTGAATTCCCAATGGATACACAGCACCAAAAAAGGTTGAGAATCCCTGAGCTAGTGTAAAGTCTCCATTGTGATTTGGAGCTCTCAAAGGCTTTGCTGGAAGAGTGAATTCCCACCAAGCTGGAAATGCTTCAAGGATGGGCCCAGTGTTGGTGAGGAGGAGGAGAAGGAGGACTGACTAATTGAACATACTAGAATCTCTGGGGTATTTAGGACCTACAGAATTCGTTAAGTATTTCCTCCTGCCCCAAAGCAAGGCTCAATTTAAACACACATTCAGTTAGATGTATGTGTCTCTTAGCTTTGTAGACCTCCAAGGAAAGGGACTCCATAGTACACTTAGCAACCCTTTCCCATTGCTACACAATCAACTATACAACTTAAGGCAGTGTTTGAGACCATTGGGAAGAGGGGTTGTAGGCATAATTCTGGGTCTATGTTATTAAAGGAGAGTATATAGCACTGGGGGGGTGAGGGAAGTGAAAAACATGGGGTACAAAGAAAGAGTAGAACGCAGGGCAGAAAATCGCTCAGTGGTAACAAAGTCTACCATATTCTGCTAATCAACATGTTTTGGTCAACTATGAGTCTCCACATCACCTTCTTTCCTCCCTAATATTTTAGCACCTGTGTCACTGCCTTCTCCCCTCCAATCCCTGTCCTCTCTGAACATCCCAGTCTACCAGTTGATATCTCTAGCTCCCATCATAAACCACACCTAAGAATGGCCAGTGAGTTTAACCTGGAATCCAAAGGAAGGGGGAGCCATCTATGGATAGATTTCATTGAAGAGAGGCTCTACTCATGCACTCTTTTGTCAATGATAGGCCTATATCTTTTTTTTTTTAAACAAATACTTTATTAACTTCTGTTTTACATCATTCATTTCTGCCAGATTTTGAGTTATAATCATTTTCCCCCCATTATTCCCCTACCCAACCTCCCAGAATAGCAGTCCCACAAGATATCGCTTCCTCCAATCTGCTCTCTCCCATACCTTCTCCCATACCCCCATCGACTTTTCCATTAGAGGAAGATGAATCTTTGTGTCCCAATGCCTGCACATCTTATCTCCCAATTATAGGCAAAAGAGTATTAATAATAGTATTTATATATGTATTTGAAACATTTAATGTTACGACCTCGAATTTCAGATCCATTTCCTTCCTCCCTTGTCACCCATTCCTTCTTGGGATATAAGTAATTCAGTATATGTTGTACATGTCTAGCTATGCAAAACATTATCATAGTAGATATATTGTACAAGGCTGCTTATAATTCCCTCCCACTCATCCCACCCCTACCTGGTCCATTCCCTACATGATCCTGTCCCTCTTCTATAGTGGGTACTTCCAACCTCCCCTCACCCCAAGGATGCCCTCCCATCCATCATCCCTCCTCTCATCCCCCTTCCCCCTATCCTGCTGCAGGATGAGATATCCCATTTAGTATGTATGTAATTTTCTCCCTGAACCAAATTCAATGTGAATGTGGTTTTGCCTTTTTAGCCTTCCTTATTCTCCCCCTCCTTTGCATCCACTTCCCCTTGCTTCTTCTACATGAGATAGTTTACCCTACCCTGTCTCTCCCCATCTCCTCTTGCCACTTTCCTCTCTCACCTCATAATTTCATCCCTTGAGTATTCTCCCTTCCCAACAAATTCAACCTATGCCCTCTGTCCATATAACTGTAACCATATACACACACATTCACATATGTATTCATATGACCACACCCCTTCTTCCATTATTTTCATAGTGAGAAAGATATCATCAGTCACAATTATTGCTTTTCCATATAGGAATGTAAATAGTTCAACTTTGATAAGTTCCTTTTGATTTCTTTTCCCTGATTACCTTCTCAGGCATCTCTTGCTTTTTGTGTCTGGATGTCAAATTTTCTATTCAATTCTGGTTTTTTCCTCAAGAATGCTTGAAAGTCCTCTATTCCACTGAATGACCATATTTTCCCTGAAACAAAATACTCAGTTTTGCTGGGTAGGTGACCCTTGGGTTCATTCCCAGTTCTTTTGCCCTCTGGAATATCATATTCCATGCCCTTCTATCCCTCAGTGTAGAAGCTGCCAGGCCCTGGGCTATTCTGATTGTGTTTCCACAATATTGAAATTGTTTCTTCCTGGCTGCTTGTAGTATTTTCTCCTTGATCTGGGGATTCTGGAAACTGGCTATAATATTTCTGGGAGTTTTCTTTTTGGGATCTTTTTCAGGAGGTGATCTCTGGATTCTTTCAACCTCTATTTTGCCCTCTGGATCTAAAACATCAGGGCAGTTTTCCTTGAGAATTTCTTGAAGGGTGATTTCTAGGTTCTTCCTTTGATCATGGCTTTCAGGTAGTCCAATAATTTTTAAATTGTCTCTCCTGGATCTATTTTCCAGGTCAGTGGTTTTTCCCATGAGATATTTCACATTGCCTTCTAATCTTTCATTTGTTTGGATCTGCTTAACAGCATCTTGATTTCTCATGAAGTCCTTAGCTTCCATTTACTCCAGTCTAACTCTGAAGGAATGAATCTCCTTAGTGAACTTTTGAGATTCTTTTTCCATCTGGCAAATTCGACTTTTTAAGGCATTCTTCTCCTCATTGCCCTTTTGGGCCTCTTTTGCCATTTGAGTTAGTCTATTTTTTAAGGTGTTGTTTTCCTCAGTCAGGCTGTTGACCCTCATTTCATACTTTTCCTGCATCCTTCTCATTTCATTTTCTAATTTTTCCTCCACTTCTCTTATTTGATTTTTAAAGTCCTTCTTAAGGTCCTCTATGGCCTGCAACCCGCTCATGTTTTCCCCCTGGGGCTTTTGGAGCAGGACTTCTGACCTCACAGTCCTTTTCCTGCTCTATGCCCCCAAAATAGGAGTCTAGGGTTGCATTTTTCTGTTTCCTTTGCCTTGCATGTTGCCACTTAATTACTTGACTTTTGGGCTTGTTGCCACACTATGGCTTTAAGGCCAGATAGAGGAATTTTCGTCCTGAACATGTGGGGGGCAACTTCCGTTTCTGGCAAGCTGTAAACCCACCCACAACTTCCACCCTAGATCACAATCCAGATCCAGGGAGGTTAAAGCAAGAGCGATTACCTCCCCAAGACTGATCGCTGGATCTCCCCACGATTTGTAGGCTGGGAGCCGGAAATGCCTCTGAAAACTACAAAATGGCACGTCTCCTCAGCGGCTTCTAGCCCCCAGGGGAGGGAGCTGACGCATTCCCCAAATACGGGTCCCAAAGTCCATAGGACACTAACCTCTTACTTTGTCCTAGGCATGTCTATGTTGATAATTCTGGCGTCTCCACAGTTCCTGGTGTTCTGGGGTTCCTCCAGCTGGCTGCTGGCCCTGCCACCCTGGGGCTAAAACCTCGGCTCAAGTGGACCTGGGCTAGGCTCGGCTCCTGCGCTCTGCACGCTGCTGGCTCCCAGACCACTGCGCTGGTCCTTCCTGCAGGGTGCTGGGCTGTCCTCAGCAGGAGGTTAGCTTCTCTGTGTCGTTCTGTGGGTGCTGGAGCTCCAGAAGATTTTCAGAGTCCTTTTTTACATAGTTTGTGGAGAATCTGGGGGCAGAGAGGCTTGGACGAGCTGTTTCTACTCCGCCATCTTGGCTCCGCCCCGATAGGCCTATATCTTAATGGTCTCGTCGAGACAGATTATGAAAGACAAGCCAAGAATTACTAGAATTCATGAAAAAAGTGGAGGGAAAAATCACATCTTTAGTCTCACCAACCTTTGGTTTTCTTTGCGATTTTATATATTTCACTTCATGCTTTTAAAACATGCCTTTAAAACATTTTTAGGAGTCCCTTGGTAATCTGGAGGTCATGCTGATGAAAATAATCGGGATGGTGAAGGGCAGCAAGGTTATCCTACTGGGGGATCTGGAAGGAAGTAGGGATATTTAACACAGAGAAAAGAAAACTCATGGAGATGTGACAGCTCTATTATTTTAAAGGGGTGTCATGTGGCAGAGGATCCGAAGTTCTGTTGGCTCCTGAGAACAGAACTAGGAGAAATGGGTAGAAGATGAAGGGAAACAGATTTTAGCTCGATGTGAGGAAAAACTTCCTAATGATTATTTTTTCAGTTCATGCCTGTGATTTCATTGCTTTAGGGAAGTCCTGGTGAGAAAACTCCTCATACCAATGCAGACTAGTACCTGCTTTCCAACTTACAGTCTTAGAGAATTGCTTGGGAGCTCTGAGATGTGAAATAATTTGTTCAGAGCCTCATAATGAGTATGTATCCAAGGGTTTGAACATAGATCTTCCTGACTCCAAAGTTAGCTCTATGGTGAAGTATACCATGCTGTGCAAAAGTGAAATGGGCCATTTTGGGAGGCAGTGGGTTTCTCCTACTTGGAAGTTTTCTAGCAGAGCTTGAATAACCACTTTGGGGGAATGTTGTAGAAAGGATTCCTGGTCTGGCACGGATTGGACTTGATGGCTTTTGGGCTGCATTGCTCCCAACTCTTAGTTTTTCTGAGTAGGTGGTGAGAAAGTAGGGACTTTGGGGGTAGATAACTTTTTCAAGGAATTTGGTCATAAAGTAGAGGAAAGAAGTGGGACAATAGCTGAGTGTGAAATGGAGGCTTTTTAAAGATTAGAGACACTTGGATATATTTGTAAGTCAATGAGAAGGAGCCAGGGGAAAGATGAAGGAGGCATGAAAAAGAGAGAGAATGATTGTAGAACAAGAACATGGAGAGAGAAGGCTGGGGTGGAAAGGGGCAGAAAACAAGGGATTGCACTTATAATTATTTATAATTAGCATTATTATATTTTTATAATTATGTAATTATAATTATTATATTATTATAATCATTTATGCAAGTGTCACTAATTGTATAAATTTACCATAAACTGAAAATATATTAATTGTAAAAACTTTTTTTTGCATTACTTTCATTTCAAATGAATGTTTTATTTATATTATCAGAGATTTGGAGCTATTTTATAGATGAGGAAACTAAGTCTCAGAGGGTTAAATAACTTGTCCAAGGTCACAATGTAGTAAGTATCTGTTACAAGTCCCTTGATTTCTAATGCAAGGCTTGCTCCATTATACTTTGGTGCGTTTCTGCTATTTATTTTAGTCATCCCCGTACTGTTTGTCTTTATCATTTTCCCTGGCATTCTTTCCCTAGGTGTACAGTTACATATAGGCTGCAGTCAAGGTTCATACAAGTCAGATCTGGATGAAAAGTTCAGTCTATAGTTGGACCGATGCAGTGTTTTATCAAGTATGCTGTCAAACAGAAATCTCTATTAACCAACATTTTGGTGCTTTGCCAGCCCAGTGGTAATTGATGGCCATTATAATGAACAAGAGACACTATAGCATCCTGAAGTGCCTTTGGAATGATCAAAGAAAAGTCCAATTACATTCAGTCTTTAGCACGGTGTTCTTTGAAAAATGATAATCCATAAAATGGAAGGCAATTTGGCAGAAAATTGGTTTAAATCTGCATCTTGTACTATATATCAAAATAAGGTCTAATGAATGCACAACTTTAATATAAAAGGTCATAAAAGAGAAGAAAATGGAAGGGGTACTTTCTGCTAGATGGAGAATTATTAGGCAAACAGAGAATATAGTTGATCATAAAAGATAAAACCAACCATTTCAATTATATAAAATTAAAAACTTTTACATGAACCAAATCAGGGAACTAAAAGAGATGAGGGGAAAAGAATCTTTCCATCAAACATGTCTGACAAAAGTCTGATATCCAAAATTGAGAGAATTAATAAAATCCCAAGAACAAGAACCAATAGAACAGTGGTCAAAAGACATGAAAGTTTTCAAAGGAAGAGTTGCAATTTATCAACAATCTCGAAAGAATGCTCCAAATCACTAATAAGAGAAAGGCAAATTAATAGGACTGAGATTTTACCTATTGTCATTAATTTGGCAAACAAAGATGATAAAAGATAGAAACAGCCAATGTTAAAGGATAAATATGTATAATAATACACTGATTATGGAGTTATTAACTAGTTCAATCAGTGTGGAATTGCTCAAGAAATATATTTTCTGATATATTCACTCTCTTTGATCTAGCTCCACCACTTGGAGATCAGTCACAGGAAGAAAGGCCTCATCTATAATAATATATTCATATTCTGTAGTAGCATATACTTTGTAGTAGCAAAACAAAACAAAACAAAAAAGTCAACAAAAAACAAAAAACAAAAAACAAAACCCACTGAAATCAAGTGATTTTCCATGTTTTAGGGAGTGGCTGTGCTGATCTTTCTGCAACAGAGCACATATACAACATGTACAGGTCCCAGAGGAGGGAGTAATGGTGAAAGCTGAAGTCAGATGTGGCCAAGAGCTGCCTGCTTGGGTGGTACCAGCTAAATTTATTTTCCCATTTTTAGATAATACTAATTGCCATTAGCATTTATATAGTGCTTTAAAATTTGAAAGGTGCTTTATGTGCCAAATGAGATAATGCTTGTTAAGAACTTAGTACAGTCCGTGGCACATAGTAGGCTCTGTAAAATATTAGTCAATTATTATTATTATTATTATTATTTTTGCTTTTTTGGAGGGCAATTGGGCTTAAGTAACTTGCCCAAGGTTACACGGCTAGGTTTTTGTTTGTGTGTGCGTTAAGTGTCTGAGTTCGGATCCAAACTCAGGTCCTTCTGACTCCAGGGCCGACGCTCTACTCACTGCGCCACCTAGCCGCCCACATTTTTATTATTTTTAATTAAGTATTTCATTTGATCCCTACGACAACCCTATAAGGTAAGTGTTATTATGCCTATTTTAAAATGGAGAAACTGAAGCAAAGATTAAATGACGTGCTAAGGATAATACAACAATAACTATCAGAGGGAGGATGTGGTCTCAGGTCTTCCTCCTTCCAGATCCAATGCTCTATCCACTGAGCTATCTAGCTGCCTTTAGACCACCCTATTAATGATTTGTGATGGTGGGAAAAGATTGAAAGCCCCCGAGGGCAGGGATTTTTTTCATCTTGTCTTTAAATTCTCAGTGCTTTGCATCCTGTGCCAGACACAGTAGGCATTTAACAAATGCCTTCTAGGTTGGATTCTTTTGGATGGGGGTACATAGTAAAGGGGTACATAGGAGAGAAGGTCACTCAGAATTCTTAAAGCCTCTGATTGATTCATTTTCCTTCCAAGATGAGCGCTTTGCTTTCTGGTCTGACTTAAGGAATGCATAAATTAATCAACCTAAAACAGCTGGCAACCTCCGAGCTCCCTGGTTTTTAGGGGGCTTCTGTTACTGGGCCAGCACCATCTGCCACAAAGTGCTAAATGTGTTTTCCTCTATGCAGTTGTCTTCTTAGCATTTGACCAAACAACCCAGCTAAAAAATACCTCTGGCATTTTCACCAGTCCCCAGCTGCTGCAATGCTTCCTTCGCTATGCACCAGCTGTAAGATTTTCCCACTGAGCCTTCCCCTAAGCTTGTGGAATATGTATAGGAACCTAAGGGGACTGGTGGAGGATGTAAACTTTGTTCTCATCAAAGGAAAAAAAATCTGTATGTCAAGTCAAGAAACTTGTTTATTAAGCACTTACAACATGCCTGGCACTGTGCTCCATACTGGGGATACAACTACAAGCTAAAAGGATAGTCGCTGTCTTCAAGGGGCTTACTTCTAATAGGAAAAAATAACACATGAAGGGGACTGGGGAGGGAGGGGTGCCCATGCAGGGGGATGATAGTAAAGTCTGGAGAATAAGAATCAGAGTCCAGAGAGGAATGAATGAGGGATGGCTGGCCTGGGTCCCTTTCTCAAAATGGAGGCTCTAGAAAGAACTTACCAGTGGGTAAACGGTACCATAGGGACAGAGGAATGTTCCAGGGTGAAAAGATCTCAGGAGGATCCTGAGGGAACTTCCAGGTTGAGAAGATGGAAATATATTGCCTTATTCAAGACCACTTTCCTAAAGAAGCCCCAAGTACCAGCACTAAGCTTTTCTAGGGACACTCGCATTTTCTCCCAGAAATCTTCGGAAGATTCCTTTCCAAATTCTTAAGCAGGACTACTCTTGTAAACCCTGAGATCTTTCAGACGCTGGAAACAAATAGCTTATTGTGGCAAATTGCATTCATCTGGTTAATCCATAGACAACCTTTCTCCTGATAGGATTTTTTAAAATTAAAAAAAAAAACCCTCAAAAGCAAACATGCCAACCTACCAAATAACTTCTTTGCATAGGGAATTTTAAATTTAACATATAATTCTTGAAATTTAATTCTAACCATCCATTCATTTGTTGTTCAGTTGTATGCAACTCTCGGTGACCACATTTTGGGGTTTTCTTGGCAAAGATACTGGAGAGGTTTGCCATTTCTTTCTCCAGCTCCTTTTACAAAGGAGGAACTGAGGCAAACAGGGTTAAGTGACTTGCCCAGGGTCACAGAGCTACTAAGTTTCTAAGGCTGGATTTGAACTTATGAAGATGAGCCTTCCTGATTCCAAGCCCAATACTCTATCCACTGTGCCACTTACCTGACTATATCCATTCATACAATCCTGCATATAAAAGATAGTGAAAGTGTATGTTTGTTTCCTTTACAGTGAACCATTTGGATACCTGCATAAGGGGGTCTGCATTTTCCATGGACTCAAGTCAACCACAAGGCCATATTGACTCAAGGAATAACTCTGAAGTTGTCAGGGACATCAGAAGACACCAAAGAAATGTCTCTGTCTAAGAAAAAGGCCTTGCTTATATTCTCCAGTTTTATTCCTAACAATATCTTTCAGGTCAGCACTCGCGTAACACTCATTCCTTTCCCAAACTTTTGGCCCAGAACTTACTGATTCCCATGTGCTTCAATTTCCATCATCTCATGTTGAGAGGAGAGGCCGAAATGTTTCTGTTCATTCTCTGATTCTGGATGCAGATTTAATTGATTTTTATTAAGTGCTAAATATTTTTTTCCTTCCTTGGTTCCCCTCAAACTCTTGATCACTCTACTAGGTCTGTGGTTCATCAATCAGGTTTACCTCCAGGAACAAGACCAATTGAAATGAACAAATATCTAGTCCTGCCATACAGAGAACTGTTTCTTTAGTTTAGTCACATTCCTTGAGTACCCCCATGCTGAGACCTTTTCCCCTGCTTGCCTGTCTCCACGGGCACTCCACTAAGCAGCTGGGGTACAACAAAGTTTTCACTAGTTCAGTCATGACCAAATTAGATCTCTGGCAGACAGGCTGTCAATAATGTCTCTTAGCGGCTGTCTTTCTAAACTTCCTACGATTTTGCACCTCCCTTATCCAAGTTTAGCATCATGCTCTTTATTGGAGTTGTTTGTAGACATGCTTATCTCCCCTACTGGGCTGGGAGCTACCTAATGAAAGGGACTCTGCTTTTTTCTTGTTTCTATCTTCGAAATCACACAGCACATTGCCTTGCATATAGTAGATACTCAACAAATAAATACTTGTGGAGTGGAGAGATGACTTTCTAGGAAAGAAAAAGAAAATACAAAGACTCGGTGGAGGGTTTTAAGTGTTAATACTTTTGCATCAACTATTTCTTTTTTCCTAAAAATTTGTGGGTCTCTAGCAAACCTCTAGAGATTAGTTTCGAATTATAATGATAATTAAAATTATAATGGCATAATAATATAAATAAAAATTATATGGTAATAATGGTGTAACACATGTCTTAATGATGATAGAATGGGATTTCTCAGCATTCATAGACCCAGAATGGGAACATTCACTAGGGGAGATCCCAGGACTTCAATTCCCAGGAGCCTGTATGCCTGAGTACAAGATGATATAGTGTGATAGAAAAAAATTTCGACTGGTGATGAGGAAGCATGGTGTCTATGACAAGGGCTAATGGATATGGGGGAAAAGAGGCCAAACTGGGAACATTAAGATGCGAACAGCCTGGATGAGCAGTGCCTTGGACCATCCAAGCTGAGTAAGGTATGGAGACATGGAAAAATAGAGTGGGCTACTGGTGGGTAGCAGGGACTTCTTAACCCTCTATTGGCAATACTATTGGAATTATGGGCTAAACCCCTCTCTCTACTGCTACAGTGTGAATGTTGAAAGATATTGGTTCCCCAATATTCAGAGGTGAGGAGAGAAAGGAGGGCATTTTACTTGTTCAAGAATATTGTGTGTGTGTGTGTGTGTGTGTATACAAACATATATACTATTTTTTCAGTATCAATTAAATGTTTTGCTGTTTTGATGACTGTTAAGTCAAGGCAATAAGCATTGATTAAAGGCTATACCATGGGCCAGTCATGGTGTTAAATCCTGGGGGATACAAAGAAAGGCAAAAACAGGCCTTATCCTCAGGGAACTTACATTCTGATGAGGAAGACAACATGTGAATAACTAGGTAGTCACAAGATACATACTAAGTGGATGGAACATAATCTCAGAGGGAAAAAAAACCAATAACCAACTAGTAGCAGCTGGGACCAGAAAAAGCTTTCTTCAGAAGATGGGGTTTGAACTGAGTCTTGAGAGAAACAAGAGGAGTAAAACACATTACTTGCTTGGTCTATTAGTGTAGGAAAGCTAAGGTTAGTTAATCTTTGATGTTCCAGTTGAACTGAGTGGGCTCAGGAAGCCAAGACAGTTGATTTACTGACAAGATTATAAAACTGAAAAAACTTCCATGAACTGGACCCAAATCTGTGTGAATTATATCAGTGAAAAAGCTACAATGTTAGTACGTTGTAGCTTTTACTTTTAAGACTTTTATTTAATGCCAATAGGTTTATAAACTTATAAAGTATTCTATGTACATGATCAAGTTTGCCTCTGCAGGTGCCTTGTGAGGTGAGTGTACAAGTATACTCATTCTACAGATGAGGAAACTGGAGGTCAGAAAGGGTAGTGATCATGGCAGCTAGGTAGTATAAGTTGATAGAATGCTTGGCCTGGAATCAGAATGTCTTGAATTTAAATCTGGCTTCAGTCTCTTGCTAGTTGTGTGACCCTGGACAAGTCACTTAACTTCTGTCTCAGCCACCTCAACAGTAAAATATAGATAATGATAGAAATACTTCATAGGGTAGTGGTGAAAACCAAATGAGATAGTATTTGAAAAGCACATAGTACAGTGCCTGGCAAATAGTAGGAGCATAATAAATGCTTGTTCCCTTTCTCATGATCACACAGTTAATGTGTCTATGGTGGGAATCAAAATCAGGTCTCTCTTGGCTCCAAATCCAGCTCCATCCCCACAAAAGCCACTCCACATTTCACGGTAGACTTTGAAAATAGCTTGTGGAAGTTTCAATAGGGCAAATGGAGAGAGAGAAGGAATGGGACTGCTCTACAAAGAAATAATTTAGGAAATAATTTTCCAAGGAAAATAATCTGGTCTGGTTTGGTCTCTTAATCATACTATCAGTCCTTGTTCTTTGCAATCAAAAAGCAGTTTGTGCCTATCAAGCTTTATCAGGAGGCGTCATACAAGTAGCATCATACAAGTTTTTGAGTCCCTCTCTGCTTAAATTGATCCTTTTATTCAACTGCCAAAATGGTTTTTCCTAAAGAACAGGTCTGACCATGTCACTCTCCTATCCAATGAACTCCAGTTAATAAATTTCCTATTGCCTCTAGGTTCAAACATAAACCTCTCTGTTTAAAATTTAAGGACCTTCATAATCTTGTTCCAATTCACCTTTCCTGGTTTGTTGTATGTCACTCTCCTTTGGCTATTCTATGGTCTAGTCAAACTGACCTTGTCTCTCACATATGGCTCTTCTTCTCTAATCTTCGTGCCTTTGCATTGTCTTTTTCCCTACCCCTAACCCCGTGCCTATAGGACACTCTCTCCTCATATTTGCCTCTAATAATTCCTAGTGGCCTTCAAATCTTGGCTCTAGCACCGCCATCTTCTTTATGAAGCTTTTTCTGGTCACCCTCACCTACTAGCGCTACTCTGCAAGACCATCAACAACAAACACATTTTTATTTTTTATATTTCATATGGCTACATGTTGCTTCCCTGATAGAACATAAGTTCCCTGAGGGCAAGGATTGTTTCATGTTTGTCTACATATCCCTAGTCTTAATATAGTTGGTCATAGTAGTACTATGTCCCAGTGGAACATAGTAGATGCTTAATAAATGCTTACTGATTGATTCTGTGTCAGACCATAAAAATATATCCTTTTCTAAAATATACAAGCAAAAGTATGCTATGGAACTCTCTCAGCGCCAACTATGTTTATGTAGCCTCAGTAGAGCACACTAGCTGTTTAACATCTGTTCCCTTATCAGTATATTGACAGTACTAAGAAGCTATATTTTCCCAGAAATCAGATTATCCCTTCCCATACTGGGTTTGGCTGCTGTGAACATTTTTTTCCTGTTTTATAGCAAAAAATATGGCCATTTGCCTTTGCAGATGGATGATTTTTGTAAATTTTATATGTGCATGGTGCTTTCTTCTTTCCCCTTAAAAATAAATCACCATAACTATCAACCTTATAGCAGATTTGGATGTTTCCTAAGAGCAAGTTTAGCACCTGGATCTCAAGCCCTAAGGTATTAAGGATTTGCTTAAATTCCTACAAATGTAGGAATCACTCCCTTGATCCACACTCAGCTGACAAGGATGCTCTTCAAGGAAAGGCTGAATAACCACTTGTTGAGGCATGTCATGGAAGGGATTCATGTTCAGATGTGGGTTGGACAAGGTGGCCCCTGAGGTCTATTCTGAAACTGACATCCTATGATTGTGTGAGCTCAGTACAATTGTAAGAAGTTTCTCTACACTGCCCTCTGATCAGATAATATCTGGAATGTTGTGTTCAGTCCTGGTGTTTCATAGGTATCCTTTAAAGTTCAGTTAAAGTCCTACCTTTCTTAGTCTTCATTAAGATTAATTCATTCTCCCAAGATCATATCCAATTTGCTTATTGATTCGATTGGATATTTATGAGCTGCAAAACACACAGAGCAGGACAACCAGATTGGCAAAGAACATTAAGATCACACCATATGAAGAAAGGAAAGGGAGATATTGAATCTGAATAAGACTTGGGAGATGTGATAGTGGTCTTCATGTGTATGGAAGCTAGTTTAGACTTGGTCTTCCTCATCCACAGATGGCAGAACTAGGAACAATGGATAAAAGTCACAGAGGCTGATTTTGGCTTAAAAGAAATTAGAAAGAAATAATTAGAACTAACTGTAAGTGGACTGTTTTACCTTGGTAAACAGTAGAAAGCCCCTAAATAAAGTTCTGCAAAATGGATTGTTGAGGTGACCCCTTGGGTATATTGTAGAGAAGATTCCTTCCATGTATGGATTGAATCAGAGGACCTCTGAAGTTCTAGTTCTAAGGATCTATGATTGTAGAATCCATAGGATTGTAGACTTTAGAGATGGGAAAGGCCTCAGAGTCCATCTACTCCAACCCTTTCTCTTTACAAGTGAGGAACCTGAGGCCCAAAGAATGATTCATCTAAAGTCACAAAGTTGACAAGTAACAAATACGGGATGCAAATTCCAGGTCTTCTGACTCCTAGCCCAGTGCTCTTTTTTTGCACCATTGTTAAAGCCAAGGTGAAAAACAAACTTATTTTTCTCAGTATGAATGTAGAAACTTCCACTAACGCTCTCCTTTTTAATCATCAGAGAATGGAGGTGATCCTGGTTTCTAAAAGGCTATGGTGCTGAGCATAGACTCTGGCAGATCCTATCAATTAGGTTCAATTCAATGTTAAACTCAAAAGACTTTGAGTGTTGCAGAGACTGCCCAATTTTCTCCACCAATTATCTGTAATGATCTCTGCAGCACATGGACACTGGAGGAGATACTGCCCACACTTGTTCCTTGACCAAAAATCTGTTAATGAGACTGCAAACCCCAAAATCTATTAAAGACCATCCCTCGGTCCAGGAAGACATCCTTTTTGGCAATAGGAAATAGGATTCCTGGTGGGCTGAATCCATACTGAATAAACACACAATTTTGGTGAATAGAGCAAAGTGGGGACTAATGAGTCCATGAATTATTGGGGCAGTTTCTAACTCAGCACCAACATACAAAACTTTCTAAAAGAACTCCTATACATTGAAAATGGAATTTTCTAGCTATTGAAACCCTAAAGATACATAGGAGATACACAATTCTTTCTGAAAGAAGAATGCCAATACTTTATATAGCCCATTATAGGCCCCATTGGATTAGCTTACCATGAAGCCACAGAGAATTCCCAAGTCCTAGGGCAAAACCTTTTCCCATTACTTCTCCATGAAGAGGTAGGTAACATTCTTCAACACTGACCCTGTAGAATTAAGATATTGCAAAGAATGGTAAAGTAATCTTGGTCCTAACAACAGGGCTTTCGTGATGAGCTCAAAGACCAGCCTAGGCATAACAAGACTTGTCACCGTAACTTAGTTTACAAAGTGGTTTTCCCTCCATAACAAGTAATGAAAAATGTCCTTATCCTATTTGACCTCACTGTAGTTTTTGATACTACGGGCTACTCTCTCCTCCTGATCACCCTCTTCTCTACTGTTTGACTCTCTCTCTGACTGTCCTTCTACATTTAGGACGGAGCCTTTTCTGTTTCCTATGCTATTGGGTGTCCCACCTAGGTACAGGTTCTTCTTTTCTAGGCCTTCTTCTCATCTCATGATTTTCCCTCTGCACTCTCTTGATAACTTCATCAATTCCCATGGTTTTAATTATCCTTATTTAGCAGTCATCATGGGTAAATTACTTTACCTCAGTTTTCTCATCTGTAAAATGAGCTAGAGAAGGAAATGGCAAACCGAATTAGTATCTGAAAACCCCAAATGGGGTCTTGAAGAGTCAGACAAAACTGAAAAACGACCAAACAACAACAAAAAAACCACTGTAGCAGAGTCCAAAATCCATATGTCTAGAACTAATCCCACTATAGTCTACTTATCTTATAATGTATATTAGGTATAATCTTATTTCAACTTCCTCTTATGATTATTTAACCTTAATTACTTATGTGGGAAAATATATTCTCAGTTTCAACTTGGAATGCCAGGAACACATCTTCCCCCATCAATGACATCAAGATGGTGGACAGATGATTGGTGGATAACAAACAGAGAGGCTTCTTTGGGTAGGGATTTAGAGGTTTCAGCAAACAGCCTTTTTTTAATTTATAAGATCATCCATCTAGATTTCAAAGGTAACTCTTAGGTTAATTAGTCTAATTCTCTCATTTGACACATAGGAACACCAAGTCATTTGGACATGATCCAAAAGATAGTAAATGGAAAGGTTGGGATTTCAAATTCAGATCCTGTGACTGCAAGTTCAGTACTCTTTCTTTTGTACAACTCTTGCTTCTGGACACCAGTAATGTATTACCTCTTGATGACTGCATAAGAAAAACCACCTCTTTAATTTTTATCTCCATTAAAGAAGCTCCTTCCATAGGTTGGCCACCCCCTGGGCATTTTGAAATGGAGACCACATAGTAGTTGACCCTTCTGAAAAATTCCACACTAACATCCCTTCACCCATTGACCATTCTTATAGATGGGTATTTAATTCAGTATGATCAGTATCCTTGAGGACAAGAACTATCTAATTTTTGTCATTTTATCCCCTGTACCTTGCATAGTCCCTTGTGCATATGATAAATGTTTGTTAAATTGAATTGAATTCATAATTCAAGTGCTCCTGATTATAAGGGCTGCCTCTAATTATGGAATGTAAGCCATAGTCATAATCTGGCCCTTTCTCAGAGAAGTTACACTGGCAAACACCTTAGGTTAACTCTTAACTCTTTCTTTTCCTGGATGGTGACTCTTGGGTAGTAAAAATTGACATTATGAGTTGGTTCTAATCTCTTTAGAAGTTGTCATATGAATGCTTCATCTGTTTTCCAAAGACCTGGGTTTCAGTATCATCTTTGTCTCTTTCTAGTCATGTGAATATGGACATAATCACAGAATTGTAGCTCATGGGATCTAACCAATTATTTCTTGGAACCACGTGCAGTTCACCATCCAAATAGCTACAATTTGTATTAGATCCTACCTGGCTTTCTTCTCTACCTTGAATCTTAAGATTGAGAAATCTAATCTATCCCCCCACATTCTTTGTTTCTACTTCAGCAAAGGATTCCTCTTCATCAGAATCAGGCCTAGAATATCAGTTTCCCCTATTTACTTTTCTTGCCTTCCAAGAGGTGCAAGAAAAGAATTCATTAGCTCTTTTACTTTGGGCAGAAAAAGAGTTCTTGCAAATACCCAGATAATTGAAGTCTCCTTTCACTACTATATTATGCTCCCATACTAAGTTTGTGATCTATTTCATTAAATCCTCATTTATTTTTTTTTATGTCCAATTATTCCATAGACTAGTCCCAAGATAATACTATAACTATTTCTTTGTCAGAAAGAACCCTTTACCCAGATACCTTCTACCATTCTTTTCTCGTTCTTGAATTTCTCATATGCTATTTCATTCCTTCTTCCCCCTTTAATCTATTCTACTCCTCTTTAATCAAGTGACCCTCCTAGACTCTTTAGAGACTTAGTTTCCTCATATTTAGAATAGAGTCCTATTCTAGTGCCTCATTGTGTTACAGAAATTACCCTGGGTTCTCAAAGCCTATGTTCTGGAGGGTTGAAAACATTATGAGAAGTCTTCAAGAATAGTTCCAGTGACAGAGTATGTTGCCTGAGCACCAGTCTATCTAAGAACAGAGAAATTAATCACCAATAATAGATTGCCCAGTAGGTGATTAATGTCTTGGATATGGAAACCTAGTAAAAATAAGTTAAAAGATATCCTTCAGCTGTGTGTATCTCTGTATCCCTACCACAGTGATGGGGAAGAAGAAATTAAGAATCTCACAAGGACCAAAAAAAAAATCACCAAAACACGAATTTGACCATATGTTAATAGGTAAGATAGGACTGATTATTTGATGCAGGAGTCATGTCAGAATAAATTATTTGCATTAAAGCCACAGACTCTTCAGAAAAAAGGTCAAAATCAACATCAAATTAGAAGAAAGTCTAATGATGAGTAGATACTATAAACAGTTGCTATGACTGACTGACTTATGCCAAAAAGATTGGAAATGGAAAAAAGCAAGTATATTGAAGATGATTAGAAGATCCCGGGCTTTTCAGATGGACTCCCATGGGTAAGGAGAAATGGAAGAAGGAAATAATTGAGACAGAAAATTATACCTCACCCAGGAGACCAGTCAAAGGTAGGGTTACTTTCCCAGGAAAGTACATTTGCCCTCTTGTAGAAGACTATAGAGGTTTGGGTCAGACATGCAACAATACTTCCACAATGTTAGTGGGCTTCTGATAGGGAGAAAATTAATTTTAGGCACTGAATTTGAATAGCTGTGGGGTTTGAGGACATGAAACTCTGGATCCACAAGTCTACAATGTATGGAAAGACTCAAATTGCTCCATGTCCTTGGACAAGGACTATAGTATTGATAACAAGTTTGGCAATATAGGTTAGCACAAAAGAGAACTGACCAATGAATTCCTGTCTCAGGTGGACAGTCCCTTAGCCAGATTATCCCAAGAGGGGGAGTGATACCCCTCGAAGATATATACATGAATAGAATGATCCATTGTGTCTCCATCTAACTTGCAACTGAAACCTTCTATATGTACTGTCTCCTATTAGATTATGAACTCCTTGAGAACAGGATCTGTCTTCCTTTTCTATTTGTATCTCTATCACTTAACACATATTAAATGCTTAATAAATAATTATTCACTCAAATAGTCAATGGGCTACAAAAGTTTTTTGAGTTAAGGATGTCCCTAAGTCTTATTATAGCACCAAACTGGTCACCAAACTCTGCAACAACTCAATAGACCATGTGAGCTCATTTGTATGACTTGAAAGGGGTCCATGAGAAAGCTGGTAATTCAAAGACTCATCACTAACCACCACAAAGGCATATTCTTGTGAATTTTCTAAGGAAGAGCTATCCAAGGAAACTCTTAGAGAATACCATGGAAAATACAGTACATCAGCAAGCCCCTTCCACTTCAGAGGTAATGAACAAACAAGACAAGGGCACGTGCCATATGAACCCTACTAGCAAGGAAAAAAACCAAGAAGTAGAACTTCCTTCTGTAACAACTCTGCAGAGTATAACCATATGTAAATCCCATGCACGTGTGAAGAGAACAAAGCTGACAATTATAGAGCCAACTTTGGGACCAGGGAAGAGGGTCATCCAGGACCCTGAACACTGTGTATGAGCTCATCAGCAATTCCTGATGAATCTTTTCCACCTGGGTTCATAGGACCCTCTGGGGACAAATCTTCCCCATGATAATCCTAAAAATAATTGAAGACAACTATCATGTTCCTCTAAGTCTTCTCTTTTCTAGTCAACATATCCTTGATTCCTTCAACATAGATTCTCTTATGGAATTATCAGAAAGTCCTTCACCGTAGCGGTCACCTTCTTTTGGATGTCTTCCAGCTTATTAATATCATCCTTAAAATGTAGTACTCAGAACTGAACACTTCATTGTTAACTATGATCAAATATTGAGAGTTATGATAACACAAGGTACAGTGGGACTAGCACATCCGTAGACCTCAATCCTAGGACTCTCTTTATGCAACCAATGTTTCCATTAGCTTTTTTTGGCTGCTGTATCATACATAGTGTTGACTCATTTTGAGTTTGAGATCTGTGAAAATTCTCAGATTGGTTTCCAAATTCTACAAAACCACACCTCTCCCATATTGTATTTATGAAGTTGATTTTTTAATGCAAATATATTTATGTTTGTCCTGTTATATTCCATCTTATTAAAGTGAGTCCAATGTTTTAGCATGTCAAAACCTTTTTGGATTCAAGCTCTATAATCCAATGCATTTAGTCATCCCAGGTTGCCATCTCTGCTTTTATCTAAGTCACTGAAAAAATATTAAATAATATAGTGCTAAGCACAGATATCTGGTGCACTCCAGTAGAAAACTTCCTTTTGAGTGGGTGTTGAAGCATTGATGATTACTCTTTGAGTCCAATCATCTGACCAATTCCGAAGTTGATTATTTTGTACTATCAGCGCACATCTATCTTTTACACAAGGATGGTATGAAAGTCTTTGTTAAATGCTGTGCTAAAATCTAAGTAAACTATTACTAATACAGTTTGCTGATCTACCAGGAATTGTCAAAAGAAGAAAATGAAGTGAGTCTGGCATAACCTTTTCTTAATGAAGCTGTTCTAGGTCTTTTTGAACATGCTTCCTTTTCTCGATGTAACTGCCTATGCCAATGAACACTTGCTCCCCCTGCCAAGAAGAGAGATGGAACAGCCAAAGGCAACACAAGCTTAGAATAGAAACTCATTTGTAAAACTCTGTGGTGGATGATGGTGGAGGACGGCGGAAGATGGTGAACTGTATTACCTCATAAAACAGCAAAAAGTGCTGGAAACATAAATAAGTCTGCTGAAAGCTTGATGTGAGACCCAACTGAACCACTTCATGCCCAAGAGCCCTTAGATGAAACCTACAGGGAGGACAACAAACAGATGGAAACTATTACAAATTTGTTAACTTTTCTTAAGAGCTATTTTTGCCATCAATGAATGACTGAAACATCACTATATTTGAACCTCAGTCTCTCAAATATGCTATGGGAAGAGCTGGAAATGAACCTTAAGAAGGTAAAACTTGGAAGAGTGACTGGACCATACCAGTGTCCCTTGAGCAAATCCATGTGTAAATGATGAAGTCTTTAGAGCACAAAGTTTCAGATAGCTGAAGGAGAGCAAGCTATCAAGAGAATGAGAAAAATCATGAACATTATTAATACCCCCAAAGGTGTTCTAGAAAATATCAAATACATTCAATATCTATGCACTCCTTTGTGTCTTTATGAAATCTTCATGAGAATGATGTACCAAAGTATTGTTGTTTATACAACCTATTTCAGGGAGTTGTAAGGAAAGTAATGTGAACTATTGTTATGCTTTGTTTCCTTGAGGAAATATGAAAGACATAAAACATGTGTTCATGTTTTCTTTCTTGTTGCTCCCAACTTTTTCATTTGAGTTTAGGAATATAGAGTAGAAAAAAAAATTTAAGAAAAAAAAAGGTGGGGGTGTGGCTAGGTGGCTCAGTGAGTAGAGCGCTGGCCCTGGAGTCAGAAGGACCTGAGTTCGGATCTGGCCTCAGACACTTAACACACACAAACAAAAACCTAGCTAGGTAACCTTGGGCAAGTTACTCAACCCCAATTGCCCTCCAAAAGGCAAAAAAAAAAAAAAACCAAAAAAAAAAACGGAATGTAGAGTAGAGAATGGTCTGTACTTAGAATTGGAAGAAACATGGAACTTAGTAACTCTATTACCTTGGGAAAATTGCTTAACCACTATGAGTCTCAGTCTTATCGCTTGTAAAATGGGGGTCATAATGCTTGGAGTACCTAGTAGAGTGTAAGCTCCTGCAGGGTGGAGACTTTCACTTTTCTATTTGTATTCCTGACACCTAATATGGTAGAGGGCATATTAAGATTTTAATTACTGCTTCTTGATTGATGAATGGATTGATTGGCTGCCCTTCTTAAACAATTGTTGTGAGGCTTAAATGAAATAATGCAAATCATAAATTCCAGTTATTTTTATGATTCATGAATTCTAATTTCTTGGAAAGAATCTGGGGCTAACTGCTAATAAAATCCATAAACTAACTTACTCTTGGAAAGAGTGCTTAGAAGTCAAATATTCAAGTTCAAATCTCAGTTCCAACATAAACTCACTATGTGACCTTGGACTTCATATCCTCATCTGCAAAATAAGGGTGTTGGACTAACATCATCTGTAAGACCCATTCCGACTAAAATTTCTGGGTATTTCAAGGCTAGAGAGCTGGCTTAATAGGCTGTGGATTCAGCAGCTCAAAGAAATTAGAGAGGTCTTGTCCATTACTTGGGCTGGGCTGGATGGCTCCCTACATTCTCTTCCCAAGTGTTTTTCCCATTCTACTTGTAAATGATTTCACCTGATGGGGCTTCAATCTCTTCCCTGAGAATGCTGGCTCATTAGGTCCATTAGCACTTCCACTGATTTCCCCACAGCAGGCAATCAGAAAAGCATTAGTTCAAGTGGCAGCCACATGACCGCTGATCAGCACCAGTGTGGCAAGTTTCTCTTCTAGCACCCAAGCTTCTCATGTACCCTCTACTTGGAAGGCCTCCCAGACTGCTGTCCTGCTCTGGGAACAAGTGTTTCTGGTTAGAGACATCAGCATACCCTTGACCTTTACGAAATCTGCATTGTCTATGCAGCCATTCATTGATGATCGTGAACTGAATCATTTTCAGAATTGCTTTGTAAAGCACCTTGTTTTAAGGAAGGGACCAAGTAGTATTGCTGCATCAACCAGTTTCTTCTCTTTCCCTTCATGGGCATTGATCATCGCTGCCCATTTGTGCCAGAAATCTGACTGAGGATTTCCTTACATAGGGAGTGGAAGGGGCGGTATCATAGTTTGAACCAAATGGCAATATCTACTTTGCCACCCCCTGAAGTCATACCCAATCATATAAGGGCAATAAGAAGATTATTAAATAGCTTCCATGAACAAAAAGCCAGCCTGATACAGAGGATTCGAGTTCAACTCTGGCCTTTGATGATTTTTACCTACATAACCTTGGGAAATCACATAAGCTCCCTGAGTCATGGTTTCCTCATTTGTAAAGCAAGGCTGTTGGTCTTGCTGGCTTCTGAGGCTCCTTCCAGCTTTAAATCCATGATCCTATGACATTTTGTTCTCTAGGCTTCTGAGCAAACAACGGAATGTGCTATTTTTTGTTTATCAGCCAAAGCTATTTCTTAATTGAGGGTAGGAGAGATGATACACAGCTTTCAAAACACAAAGAATCAACAACAGCGTTGGAGGTGCTGCAGACTGTCAATCTTTCAGAACACAATGAGATCCATAGAGACCACAAGCAACATAAACAGCAGTACTGCTTAGGTTGAATTATTCACTGTTTTGCATGGGAGCCCCCTCCAAAATCCTCCTGGCCTGGCTGTGCCCTATGGCTATTAGAGGCCATGCTCCCAGAACATGGTAGAAAATTCTCTACTCATATTTTGTCTGCTACCCAAGAGAGGACCAGCTAAGGACAGGAAGGCTCGCTACTTATAAGTTGCCCACTAGGTGAGGGGTGGGTTTTTTTGGCAATGGCAATCCTAGAAACTAAGAAATATTTAAAATGATCTTCAGCCCTGTGTGATCCCCTCTTTCCACTTCTGTTGTTAGAGGAAGTTAGGTCTTACAGTGGATAGAGATTTGGGCCTGAAGTCAGAAAGATCTGAGTTCAAATACAATGTCAGACACTTATTAGCTGTGTGACCATGGGGAAGTCATTTAATCTGTTTACTTTTGTCTCTTCTACTATAAAATGGGGATAAAAATAGAACCTAAATTCCAGCATTATGAGGATCAAATGAAATCATGTTTGTAAAAAGCTTAGCACAGGGCCTGGCACATAGTAGGCACTTAAATGCTTTTTGCCTTCTTTCCTCCTCCCTTCCTTTTTCCCTTTCTCCTCTTTTCTTCCCTCCCTCCCATCTTTCTTTCTTTCTTTCTTTCTTTCTTTCTTTCTTTCTTTCTTTCTTTCTTTCTTTCTTTCTTTCTTTCTTTCCTTCCTTCCTTTCTTCTTTCTTTCTTTCTTTCTTTCTTTCTTTCTTTCTTTCTTTCTTTCTTTCTTTCTTTCCTTTCTTTCTTTCTTTCTTTCTTCCTTCCTCTCTCTCTCTCTCTCTCTCTCTCTCTCTCTCTCTCTCTCTCTCTCCTTCCTTCCTTCTTTCTCCCTTTCCCTCCTCCCATCATGGCGGTCTGGTGTCCAGAGAAAAATAAAAGAAACCTATATTTATTGCACCTGCATAATTCTGGCTAGCAGTTATAAGGAACAAGTTTGCTATGCATTCATTGTCTAAGATCCTCTTCCCCTAGAAATGCAAAATTTTATATTTAAAAAGGGGGATCTCCTTTTCCTGTCCCCTGGATACTGAATAGCATAGCTCTTCCTTTGACTCTCTCTAAATGTAATTCAAGTTTTGGTTCTGGATGTCTTGCCTCAATTGCTTTTTTAGACTTATTAGAATATTTTTTGGAATACATTGCTAGAGTCTTGCACATTGCTAGAGTCTAGCACATTGCTAGAGTCCCAAACTTCAGTGGTAGTAGGATGGGTTGTAATTACTGTTGTTTAGTCATTTCTCAGTCGTGTCCGACCCTTCATGACCCTTGTGTGGTTTTGTTGACAAAGATACTGAAGTGGTTTGCCATTTCTTTCTCCAGTTCATTTTACATATGAGGAAACTGAGGCAAACAGGATGAAGTGGCTTGCTCAGATCACACAGTGTCTGAGGCTGGATTTGAACTCAGGAAGAGGAATCCAGGCTTATCCACTGTACTCTCTAGGGGTAGGGATAAGCCTTTTATTGACTTGGTAATATTTCTACTTTGCCTGCATTTCAGTGCCTCAATTTATCCACTGACCCAGTGCTTCCAGCATCCCTGTGATCTTGTGGCTTTAGAGCATCTAGGTAATACAGACTTAGACCATCCAGTCCAGAGTCAAGAAGACCAGGAATTCAGTTATCTTTTCTAAGTCACTTACTAGCTGTGTGCTGCTGATTAAGTGATTTGACCTCTGCCTCAGTCTCTTCAACTGTAAAATGGGGAAATATTAGCAAATTTCCCAGGGTTGTTGTGAGATAATATTTGAAAAGTGTTCAGCACAATGTCCGGCACATGGTAACAGGTGACTGATAAATGCTCATTTCCTTCTCTGCCTCTGCTGTTTGATTCTATTGAATCTCAGTGATCAAGACCAAGACTTCCCATTCCTCTTTTCCATTCTGACTCTTTGTTTTTGTTGTTGTTGTTTTTATCCTTGAAATAACCCATTTGTGATCATTTTAATTTTTAAATGAAAACTCTTGAGGGCAGGGACTGTTTCGTTGTTGTCCTTGTTTTTCCAGGGGCCAGCACAGGGCCTGGCATGGAGTAGGTTCCTCATAAAGGCTTGTTGATTGACTGGTTCATCTTTGACCCCAAGCTTGCTTCTGATTTTAAATAGCTTTAACCTCTTAGCTGCCCTCAACACTCGCAGACATTTGAGCAAATACATTAAGAGACTAAACAATAAATAGTAAAATAGGACATGGTCCATCTGACTTTGCACATGACATGATTGACTATCAAGCATGGGAAGAATGGAAATTGGGTCTCAGGAAACCCTCCTTCTCCTATATCATATGGATCGTAGAGCCACCTAGTCTAACCCCCTTCCTGTTACCTATGAGGAAGCTGAGACTCAGGCAAAGAAAGAGACGTGTTCAATAGCCCAGAGGGAGGAAATGTCCAAGGTAAGACCTGGACCTAGATCCTTTGATTCCACACCCACTGCCTCCTAGACTGCTTAGACCACCAGCAAGGGGGAACTGACTTGGTCATTAAGGGTTACTGGTGCATTCGCAGGGTCTGTGAATTAAAACACCAGAGTACTATTCCCAGATAGTTCTTGTCAAATGTGCCCACCCTTACTTGGAAAGGTCATTGATATTCATCCCCACAGCTCCAGAAAAAGTTCTCGATATATCTATCATTCCACGAAATTCCATAAATATGCCAATAAGCAGCCAAATACATGATACAGAAGCAAAAAGCAACCAGCAGCCAGGCTCATGAAATGATAATCATAAACAGCCAGTCTCCCTGCCTGAGTCTGGGTCCTCACCTTTCACAATATTCCAAGGTTTTCAAAGGATCTAGGCATCCCATTAGATAGCTTTTCCCAAGCGTCCCTTTACCCTCTCTCCAACACTTCTTTCTCTGTCTCTCTGTCTCTCTCTCTCCTCCTCTCCCTCTCTCCCCTTTCTACCCTTCCCCCTTTTCCCCCCTCACACACCTCTATCTTTCCCCTTCTCCCTCTCCCTTCTCCTCCCTCCCTTCCTCCTCCACCTCCTCAGTACCAGGGTAAAGTAGAAGGTACATTTGTTTGCAGAAATGCAGTTTTCTATCCAGTCAGGGTACATGGCTTATCTCAAAGCTTCTTTTAGCCTTGGGATGGATGCTTCCTGTAAACAGGTCAGACTGAGGCAATCAGTGTATACTTCAAATACTTCTCATCAAAAAATTCATATATGCTCAAAGGATTAAAATCATGACCTCATGTTAATACTAAACACACCCCCCTCCAATCTTAGAAATTCTCATTCTATCTTAATGCTCTCGGGAACTATGAGGGGAGAGAGAGAGAGAGAGAGAGAGAGAGAGAGAGAGAGAGAGAGAGAGAGAGACAGAGAGAGAGACAGAGAGAGAGACAGAGACACAGAGACAGACAGAGACAAAGAGACAGAGACAGAAGAGGGCAGAGGATTTTCAGATAAAAGTGAGATATTCACTCAACAACCTAATCTGGCAGGCAGATAGTACAAAGGATAGTGTGTTAGACCTGGAGTGAGGGGGACCTGAGTTCAAATTTGACCTTAGACACTATCTATGTGACCCTGGGCAAGGTAACCTCTCTCAGCTTCAGTTTCCTAATCTATAAAATGGAGCAATAACAGGATCTGCCTGTTGTGAGGATCAAATGAAATAACATTTGTAAGCCTTAAAGCATCATATAAATTCTTGCTATTGTTATTATTAAGTTGATATGCAACTTCAAGAAATGGACCATATGAAGTCTCCAGTGTGTTGGGTAGATTGTGAAGAATCTATGGAAGATATGAACTGATGCGAAGTGAAATGAGCAGAATCAGGAGAACGTTGTACACAGTAATAGCAACAATGTATGATGAAGAACTTTGAATGACTTAGCTATTCACAGCATTCCAGTGATTGTAATAGGGTCAGTTGAAGAAAGCAGTAGATTATTTAGCCTGGAGAGAAGGCTGGGGGCAGAAGGTGGGGGGAGTTGATACAGGGAAGCTGTCTCTTAGTATTTGATGGTCTGTTATGTAAAAGATGAATTACTCTTGTTCTGTTGGATCCTAGAAGAATTAGGAGGCATTGCAAAGAGATAAATGTGGGATTATTTGGGGAAAAAATTCCCTACCAACTGGAATTATTCAAAAATAGAATGGACTGCTTCAGGTGGTGATGGGCTCTCACTGGAGGTCGTTGGACAAAAGCTGGTTGGATGGTCACTTGTCTGATATGTCATGGAGTGAATCCTTTTTGGGGTATGGGTTGGACTACATGACCTCCATGGTTCCTTCTAACTCTGAAATTCTGGGAGTCTTATGTGAAATACTGAAGCATGACATGTGATCACCCACTGTAAGTATCCCATTAGCAGCAGCCCATAGGCAGAAAAAGTAACACAGTACAAGTAGCCCAGGGCTAGAGTTCTGGGAAGCCCTAACTGTATAGGACCCTTAAAGCAGAGATGGAGACACAAGAACTTTTACAAGTCAGACCACAACCCAGAGCCATCCTGCCCAGTCTCAGAGAGGTCCCTTTCTTCTTGAACAAGCCTGACACACTTATAACTGAGTAGTCAGCCGGCTCCATGAAGTCCCACAGTCTGTGTAAAGACCAGAAGGGGAGCCACAACACAGTCCCCTATGAAGCTTTTAAGCTCTTGAACTCTGAAACATGGGGCAGAGGTTTATATCTCTCCAGCCAATCCTTGATGTTTCTGTCAAGGCCATGATTAACATCCAATTATATCATCAGAATGGGTCAGCTTAAGGTAAGTAAATGGAGAGCCTGTGACCTGCGAGCCTTGTGACATCATCACGTTTTGTCTTTAGTTGGGTGGATTTTTATGATTTATACATTACCCAGAGGCCTCTGACTTCTGGGAATGGACAGTCTGGGGTGAGGAACAGTGCTATACAGAGGAAAGAAAAAGCATTGAATTTGGAGACAGAGGCTCTGCCACCTTCAAACTTGGCTCTACTATTTACTAACTAGATAACTTTGGGCATGCCATTCTACTTCTCTGGGCCTCTGCTTCCCCATATGGGAATTGAGGGATTTGGGGCCTTCAGTTTTGCTGTTCCCTCAAACCTTGATCTCCCATTGCATCAATCTCCTTAACTTAGTTGTGCCTTGGATCTTACCCACTCTGCTGCCTTCAATATCTCAACTTCTAAAATTCCCCTTTTTTATAAGAATTTCTTCCATACTGTCCTCTTTCCCTCTGCATTCTCTCTCCTAATTCTCTTCTCTTTCCTTATTGAGATCTTCAGTTGCTCCCTCCCTTTTTCTTTTCCCAATATGTAATCTTTGCTTTAATTTCACTTTCCTCTATTCATAGCCTTGACCCCATGACCCGATGTTCAGTTATACACTCTTTTCCACTCTTTTCCCTCTTTCCCCCCTTTCTACTAGTGTTCCCATTTATCATTTCCCAATCCTGGGTAACCCCATGCCCCCTCCCTGCCACCCACCTCCTCCACTGCTGCTCCGATGCTATTGAACTCTACTAGAAATGCCATGACCATACTGATGGTGTCTACTACAAATGCTTCTTTTCTAACCTTCATGGGGCCATTGTTGCTATGTGGAAATCCTCTTGTTCTCCCCAAAATGACTTTATTTCCTAGTCTCCTCAGCAACTGTGCTCAAACTCTTTTCTCCTCAAGCTCCTTCTCTTCTACTTTTTCTGGCTGGCTGTTCAAAAGATTTTCAAGGGCTAAAGGGGTTTATAATATTTATTATTAGAAATTTGTGAACAACTATGATACTGTAGCAAAATAACACAGTGGAAGAGAGCATTGCCTTTGTGGTCAGGAGATCTGGATTCAAATCCTGTGTCTAAAGTCTAACCCCTGTCTGACCTTGGGACAACCTCTCTGGACCTCATTTCTTCTTATGTAAAATAAGTGGGTAGGACTATAAAACCTCTAAAAGCCCTACCAGCCCTTGGTCTAGATAAGAACCAATCACGAACTTGGAATCATTGGTGCTGGGTTTCAGTCCTTGTTATGGAATCAGGCACTTCCAACCTGTATGACCTTGGGCAAATTATTACACCTCTCTAAAGCTCAGTTTCCTCATCTGTAAAATGAGAGGGTTGCACTAGATGCACTAGAAGTATGATCCTAAGAAAGGACAGCCTGACCCCTGCCTGACCCTTCTGGAACCATCTTTGAGACAAGTGTAAATGGGCTATTCAAGGAATGGCCAAGGGCTTTAAGAATGCAGCTGCATTGGGTTTGTTCAGATCCAAGCAGGCTCATTGTGTTATATGTCACCATCAGCCTGGAAGGCTCAGCAACATTTTTATAACACCAGAAGCCTATTGTATTTGCTGGTGGAGGTCTTACTGTCAGCTAAACTCATTATCCCAGATTCTCCACTGTTAATTAATTTTTACCCCTAATTCCAATGTTATTTTCCTTGTTCTCATTTTCCAAGGTTTTGGTTCAGTGATTTAGAACATTTTGCTCTGCTTTAAAAAACCAACGTGAATCAAAAGGGCTTCACCATTATTTAGTAAGAGGGAAAAGGGGAGAAATGTAGATGTGTCTCTTGTGTGTGGTGAGGACTGATTGCCAAAAAGGGAAGTCAACTGCAAAGGCCAGTCAGAACTGGGAAGAAAGTAAGAGAACTCATATACTGCTTTGGGTCAGAAAGAGCTATCTCCAAGAGGTACTCCCAGATTTATGTCCCAGAGTAATTCCTGCTACCATTCAGAAGGATTTTTTAAATTTAAATTTATTTATTTAGTATTAGTTTTTGACATATATTTTATAAGATTCTGAGTTCTAAATTTTTCCTCTCCTTTCCCACTCCCTTCCCTAAGATAGCATGCAATCTGATTATGGGCTATACATGTACAATAACATTAAACATGTTCCCATATTAGTCATGTTGTGAAAGAAGAAGCAGAACAAAAGGGAAAAAACTACAAGAAAGAAAAAAAAAAGAGAGAGAGAAAATAGTATGCTTTGGTCTTCATTTGGACTCCATAGTCCTCTCTCTGGATGTGGATAGCATTTTCCATCATGAGTCTTTGGGAATTGTCTTAGATCATTGCATTGCTAAGAAGAGTTAAATCTATCAAAGTTGGTCATAGCACAATGTTGTTATTACTGTCTACAATGTTCTCTTGGTTCTGTTCACTTCACTCAGCATCCGTTCATGTAAGTCTTTCCAGGTTTTTCTGAAATCCGCCTGCTCATCATTTCTTATAGCACAATAGTATTCCATTGCATTCATATACCACATTCGGAATTTTTGTAGTGAGGCAAGCACTTCTGTTCATCCCTGAGGTAGGTAGAATGAGAACTGCCTTCAGTCCTGTGCTTCCCTCAGCAGTGAAGAAAATGCTCAAGTAGACTGAAGGCTTTTCCCACAATCCTCCAGAAAGAGGACAATTAAAAATATTATTTACTTATTTTTAATATTCATTTTAAAAACTCTGATTCTGAATTTTTCTCCCTCCTTCTCACTTCTCTCCCATACATTGAGAAGACAAGCAATGTGATATCAATTTTACATGTGAAGCATACAAAACATTTCTAAATTAGTCATGTTGCAAAAAAAGCAAGAAAAATAAAGTGAAAAAAGTATGCTTCATTCTACACTCAGACACTATCAGTTCTCTTTCTGGAATTGGATAGCAGTTTTCATTGTGGTTTCTTTGGAATTATTTTGGATCATTTTTTGATTAGAGTAGCTAAGTCTGTCATCATTACAATATTGCTATTACTGTATACAGTGTTCTTTTGGTTCTGCTCACTTCACTTTGCATCAGTTCATATGAGTCTTGCCAGGTTTTTTCTGAAACCATCCTCCTCATCATTTCTTATAGCATTGTAATATTCCATCATAATCATATACCACCATTTGTTCAGCCATTCCCCAACTGATGAACATCCCCTCAATTTCCAGTTCTTTGCTTTCACAAAAACACCTGATATATACATATATATGTATATACCCTTTTCCTTTATCTTTGATTTATTTTGTATATAGATCTTGTAGTGGCATTCCTGGGGTCAAAGTGTATGCAGTTTTGTGGTCTTTTGGGCATAGTTCCAAATTTCTCTACAGTATAGTTGGACTAGTTCACAAATCCACCAATAATGCATTAGTGCAATTTTCCCACATCCCTTACATCATTTATTTTACTTTTCTCCCACATTAGCCAATTTGATAGGTGTGAGGTGATATCTCAGAATTGTTTTAATTTACATTTCTCTAATCAAAGTGACTTAGAGTATTTTTTCCATATGACAATAGATACCTTTGATTGAAGAGGACAATTTAATAAGTTCCTATTTACCTTGAAGCATAGTTATGAAGAATAAACTAGGTGCTTCTTCACATTTGGCATCCAAAAAAGCAGATTACTTGGGGTCAAGGGAAGGTCTGAGTACAGCATCCGATTAAAATGTAATTGGGAAATTTTTACAGAATAAAAAATGCAGTATAGCTAATATTAATTTGTAGTTAGTTTCTGGGTCACTATGTGGGCCAGAGGGATCCATTTCCATTTGATTTTGACACCACAGTCTTAGAACACACCTCTTCCAATTCCTTCATTTAACCAAGAAGGAAACAAAAGACCCAACTTTAGTATCAGAGTAGAGACTAGAATTCAGGTCTATTGACTCCTAATCCATTGATATTTCAGTCACTTTGCTGAAATTTGGCCTCCCTTTTTGGGGTTCAGGAGCCTTGTAGCTTTTAAAGCAATGGGCTTGGTTTCATGATTCAGTCCAAGCAACTGAACAGGGAAAAGGCTCTTGGTCTTCTGGGCACTCCATTATACCAAGTTCATATTTCCCCTCCTGACCTTAAAAAATTTCATCAGTTTGGAAAGGCAAAGCTTCCAGGAAGTAAAGGTCCTGGTGGCAATGTAGTAGACACATTTTTACAAAGTTGTAGTCCTTAATCAGGGGCTGACTTACCACACTGGAATGCCTGACTTTAGGAAGGCCATGATAAAAGGTGAGGCCCAGGTAAGTATTTTCCCTTCTTTCAGATACCCCTGTTCTACAGGGTCTCTCAGTTCCTAAAGTGATTTCTCCCTTTCTGCAGAGAAGCCAACACATTTGCTGCTCCTGCCCAAACCTTAGTTTTTGGGTCTTGGGAAAGTTTGAGAACAGAGATAGGACAAAACATCAGTCTAGAGCAAAGTTTTTCCAGGACTGAGGATATAAAGGTAGGCATAGAAAGTTGTAGCCAGGAGCATTCTCTTCCTTCTGTTTACTTCCTTCATCCTCCCTAAAGGGATATTATCTCCAAAGACCCATATTAGATAGCTGTGGGGGAGGCCTTTCCTATCCTGATCCTAGTACTTGGGTTACCTAATCTCCCTGGTGGATGAGATAAACTGAGGTAGACCCTGAAAGGTCATCTCCTGGTTACACTTAGGGTACCAGCTCTCTGGAGAAGAAGGAGGAGGAGGAGGGGGAGGAGGAGCCTCCCTCCCACTCCTATGCCAGTCCAGAGTTTATTTCCTGCTGGCTTTGACCTTTTCCTGAGAAAATCCAAGCTTCAATCTCAGAGTAAGATGTTCCTACCTCCAACTTCATCATCTTGTTATTAATTCCATGTGACCATACCCCACAATTAGGCCTCGTTGCTTTGGAGAAATACAATAGCTTAATCAACAGTCATTTAAATTTCTTGCTATTTGGTCAATTTTCCACCCTTAGAAAATTCTCTATGATGGAATACAACCTGTTTGAGGAAAGTTACTCTTTCATTTTTATCATTATATCCCTACTGTAGCTAGCATATAGTACGTGATAAATAAATACTTGTTGATTTTTCTCTGCTCTCAAAAACACAGCTTGCCATTATTTAGCAAGGGGGAAAAGGGGAGAAATGTGGGCAAGCGTCTCATAAGTTTGTGGAGGATTGATTGCCTGGGTGATTGCAGCAAAGTCCTAGTCATCTAGCTTTAAATAAAACTCTGCTATAGAATATGTTCTAAAATAAAATAAATGTAGCTCATGAGCTTTGGGCTCACTTTCCCAATCCACACTCAAGACTTAACAGTTTAGAACCACAGAGAATGGTTCTTACTTCTCAAAAACTTTCTCGTGATAACCCTGAAGGGCTGGGGATTCCTGAATACTATTATTCATGAGCTCCTATCCAGTGTGCTTTTCCTAATATCAATTAATAGGTCCCCAACATTTAACCAATTAACATCAATTATCTTTTACAAAAGGATATTTATTGACAGGATAGAACAAGGATTAAAGTGCAACAGCATCCAAAATCAGGAAAACAATTTCCTCTACAAACCTTAATCTCTGGGGAGAGTGGTCTCAAATTTAAATTAGTTACTGCAAAGTATTTTCCCCATCAAATTCCTTTCTTTTTACGGCATAGTTGATGGATGAATCAGTCTCATGTTGAAAAGACATAATGCAATGTATTCTGGGTTGATTTATTGCTAGGTTGGATAAAGCAGGCTGCTCTTCAGGGTTTGCTCCTCTCTGGACTTTGCTGTGTTTTGGCTACTAGAAGACCCTTTCGTTGCCTTTGGTTACTAGATCTCTGAAGTCTCTTGTGACTTATTGGAAACTGACAAAGTCATAAACTGGACTATTCCATCACCAGTACTCATTTACCCAGTATCAGAAATGCATCATGGCCATAGGGACAGGAGAACCAGAGAAGCTGTACATTCACGGGACACGTGGGGGGCGAGCAGGAAGATGCGGTGCTTGGTGGCAGACAACAGAAGCAGATACAACCATTTCTGCTGCTGTTACCTTTTCTCCCACTTAGAGTTTTATGGCAGTTTTGTCTCTCTCACCCCCAGGGAAGGAGAAGAATTTAATCTGTTTGAGCCCTTTGTATGTATTCAATTCTAGCTCAGTAGCCAGTTATAAGTCTTTTTGTCATCATGCAGTAAATTGACAGGAAACAAGAGAATACCATTACATTCTGTGAAGTGGGATGGGAAAGGGGCCCTTCATCATGTATCTCCGGAAGAAGGCTCACAAAACCTCCTAGTGAATATTGTGCAAAGCCTTCACTGGGCAGTCCCCCCATTACACTTTGAGCATAGATTGAATTAGATAGATAGCGATGTTTCTTCCCGTTCTGAGGTTCTGTAAATCTAGAACACTTTGGAATGTGGGTCTTTTAATTAAAAACATATAAACAATTAAAATGTATAACAAAGATTTATGATAATCAATGCAATAAATTTAGTGCCATTAAAAACATCTCCAGGGGCGGCTAGGTGTCGCAGTGAGTAGAATGCCGGCCCTGGAGTCAGAAGAACCTGAGTTCGGATCCGGCCTCAGACACTTAACACACAAACAAAAAAAAACCTAGCCATGTGACCTTGGGCAAGTTACTTAACCCCAATTGCCCTCCAAAAAGCAAAAAACAAAAACAAAAACAAAAACAAACAAACAAAATCTCTAAATCATGTATATGGATAAAAATACTCCAAGCTTTTGTCGGTTGGTTTCAGAAACCACTATATGATTGAATCATAAATAAAGAAATGACAGCTAACAGGGTGTAGCTCCATAGTAACTGTCCCCCACTAGTATTATTTGCACTAACACTTACAAATTGTTACCATCCAATACCAACTAAATTCTTTTCCAATCATATTGCATACACAAATTTATATCAAACTCAGTTCCATGCAGTTGCAATATTGAAATACATATCACCTATAACTTTAAGTTAATCAAATTTAAAATGCCAGATATGGTAAAATTGCTCATTTGCCCGTGATTTCAAGACAGATGGTATCATAGATCCAGATCAAATTATTTGTCAAAAGAGATGGTACCAAATCCCTTCTATTTTTTCCACCTATTTACTATAGTCTTCTAGTGTCCATCCCACCTTAAAGTTTTTCTTAGGTTGGGAGACATGGAGGCTTTTTGTTGACTGTAATAAAGCATAAAAGCCAAGGTTTTTGTGGCTGTAAGAGAAATAAAGGGACAAACTTGGGTCAGGTGGATGGAGAACTGAGGCCTTCCTTTCTCTGTTCAATTTTTGTTATAGCTCACATTCATCTGAATGACAAGCTTAGAAGATTCTTGGGAATTTCTAATTCTTTCATATGGTTGTCTAAGTGAAAGAAAAGTGATTTGTTAAAGACACGGAGGATTAAAAAAATGTTTTGGCTTAGTGTGGGTATGGTCATCTTGACTTCTGAGTTGTGTTTAGTGACATATCCATAGTGAGTAAGGACTTGTCAGCCTTCCCTTATCATGGAGAGGATTTTTAGTCACTTCACTTAGTAGACAGACTCTAAGATTGCTGGGAGGAGGCCCTGAAGAAATGAACCCCAGAAATTGGAATCAGTAAGTATTGTTCAGAAGTGACTATAAAGTCCCAGAGATAATGGAGCCAACTGAGAGCAGAGAAGACAAGGAGAGGGATGTAGGAAGCAGCAGAAACATTATACCCAGTAAGGAACAATATAGCTATGACAGCCAGTAGAAAGCAGCAGTGTTTGGGTGTATGTTCAGCTGAGATTGGAGCCTGACAGAGAGCAGGTTAGGAGAGATCATGTTGAGCTTTCCAGAATACATGGGTTCTGCAGAATCAGGAATATGAGTTTGCTCTCCTGGTGAATGCCTTGGTCACATATATTTCATTTCTGTATAGATCCACACTTGCTTCCTATGTGTATCCTAATAACATATATATATATATATATATTATATATATATATATATATATATATATATATAAAATGTGTATCCTAATTATATATATATATATATATATATATATATATATATATATTTGTAACAATGTACTTCAAGTTTATGGGAGGAGGGAAATGATCATTTGGCATTTACATGCAATTTTGTTAAATACTTTTGTTTTTAACTAATGTCCTCTTACTAAGCAATGAAAATAAACACATTCATAGAACTTGTGACTTGGGATTCTGAGTCAATGCAAACACATAGAGAGACTTGAACCTGGGGTAGTTTTTCTGGGGGCCCCCATTTAGGAAGGAATGCTTAGGTGTACATTTTTAAAGCTTTTAATTTAATTCCAAAATTACATTGCACTGATTGAATCTCTTTTCAGGTATTCAAATGTTTTACAATTAGACTTATATGAAATTAACTTGAGTTTAATTGATAAAGAATTCACTTCATTTTATTCATTTATATTAGCACATGTGGCAAACAAGTCAAATTTTCCATAAGAAAAATGAATGAAGACTTGCTCTTTCCCAGAACAGTCCTGCTTCCTGCTACTGTTTTCTAAAGGCAAAAATGTAAAGTTTACATCTAAATCAAAGCAGGGATCAGGGTGCTGAAGGGAGGACATACCTAGGAGTGATTTTACAATTTTAAGAAAAGTGAGGGGGGTGGGGTGGAGTCAAGATGGCAGAGTAGAAACAGCACTTCCACGGAGCTCCAACCCACACCACTTAAAAATTATGTAAAACGGGGACTCTAAACGACCTCTGGAGCTTCAGAACCCACAAAATGACACAGAGAAGCTAACCTCCTGCTGAGGACAGCCCAGCAGCCCAGCAGGGAGTGGGCTAGTGCAGCCCTTTGTGAGCTGCCAGCACAGCGTTCTGGCCAGGCCTGTGTGAGTCGAAGTTTTAGCCCAAGGGTGGCCAGACCAGCAGCTGGCTGGAGGGACCCCAGAACACCAACAGCCCTGGCATTTCCAGAATTATCAACACATAAATGCCTAGGACAAAGTGAGAGGTTAGTGCCCTATGGACTTTGGGACTGGTTGGGAGAATGCTTCCCCTTCTTCCCCTAGGGCGAGAAGCTGCTGAGAAGCCAGCTCAGCTTTCACCATGCTGAACTGTAGGGGGATCCAGCAATCACTCTGGGGGGTAATAGCTCTTGCTTTACCCTTCTTGTATCTGGATTGCCATCTCAGGTGGAGGTCTTGGGGTTTGTGACCAGCTTGCCAGAGTGTGTGGAGGCTTCACAGAGGGCACCCAACTAATACCTCTGGAAGTTGAGAAAACCCCAACGTTTGGGACAAAAGCTTCCCTGGCTGGTGGCAAAGTAGTACTGTGGCAACAAGCCCAAAAATCAAGTAATTAAGTGGCAACATGCCTAGGCAAAGGAAACAAAATAAACAGAAAAATGCAACATTAGACTCCTATTTTGAGGGCAAAGAGCATCAAAGCATGGAACAGGAGGAAAACTGTGAGGTCAGAACTCTTGCACCAAAAGCCCCAAATGAAAATCCAAGCTGGCTACAGGCCATAGAGGACCTTAAGAAGCAGATAAGAGAAGTGGGGGAAAATTGGGAAGAGAAATGAGAAAGATGCAAGAAAAGTATGAAATGAGAATCAACAGCCCTACTGAGGAAAATAAGAACTTAAAAAATGGACTAACTCAAATGGCAAAAGAGGCTCAGAAAAGCAATGAGGAGGAGAATGCCTTAAAAAGCCAACTTTTCCAGATGGAAAAAGAATCTCAAAAGCTCACTGAGGAGATTCATTCCTTCAGAATTAGACTGGAGCAAATGGAAGCTAGTGACTTTATGAGAAATCAAGATGCTATTAAGCAGATCCAAAGAAATGAAAGAATAGAAGGCAATGTGAAATATCTCATGGGAAAAACCACTGACCTGGAAAATAGATCCAGGAGAGATAATTTAAGAATTATTGGACTACCTGAAAGCCATAATCAAGGAAAGAATCTAGAAATCATCCCTCAAGGGAAATTGCCCTGATGTTTTAGAACCAGAGGGCAAAATAGAAGTTGAAAGAATCCACAGATCACCTCCTGAAAAAGATCCCAAGGAGAAAACTTCTAGGAATATTGTAGCCAGGTTCCAGAATTCCCAGATCAAGGAGAGAATATTATAAGCAGCCAGGAAGAAACAATTTCAATATTATGGAAACACAATCAGGTTAACACAGGATCTGGCAGCTTCTACACTGAGGGATGATACTTAAAAGGTGAAATTAAGAGATGAGAGAGGAATATAACAAGAGGAGATGAGGAGAGACAGAATGGAGTAAACTATTTCATATAGAAGAGGCAAGGGAAAATGTTTACAAGGGAGGGGAAGAACAGAAAGGCAAAAAGGCAAAACCTTATTCTCATTGAATTTAGCTCAGGGAGAGAATGACATACATACTAAATAGGATATCTCACCCTACAAGAGAGAAGGGGATGAGAGGGGGGATGATGGAAAGGAGGGAGGGCGGGAACAGAGTGGGGGAGGGAAGTTTGTAATGGAAATGCAGATTTGAAGATCTTCTCTGCCCCTAGGCCCTTTGATTGGCTTAAGTGACTCTGAGAACCTTCTTTAATTTGAAAATATGCTCTACCCCCTAATAGGCTGAATGTGATCACATGGAGCCTGTGGTAGGAGTCTTGGTTTTCAGGAATGACCACACCTTGATGCTGTGTGATTGGGCAATGGGTCAAGAGGTCGGTTACATTCTCTGAGCCAGGAGAAGGCTATATAATCCCTGATGTGAGGCCTTGCTTTGGGGCTCACTTTGAGAAGTGTTATGTGATTTGACCAGATGAGACTCTGGGCAGCTGTTGAGAGCCCCCCGGCTTTGAAAACCCAGATGTTGATGCTTCCCTCTCTGGTAACTGTGATTTGGTATTGATGTACATAATGTTGGGACAGTTTGGAAGCCTGTCTGTTTGATCTGTAAGTTCTGTCTGTATAATCTGAAGTTTGGGGTGCTGACCTTTTCCCCCTGAACTAGGTAAACAATCTATGATCTAAGTTTGATTGATTAAAGTAAGCTTGTTAACCATTTTGAGTTGCTTTCCTTTAAAAAGCAGATCTAAGAACCTGTGTTGGCAGCCATCCTAGGGATGTTGGGGTGCTTGCTACTACAAAGTTAGAAGCACCCACTTTTGAAAATGAACAGGATCAAAGTAGGGAATAGACCAAATGGGAGGTGGGATAGGAAGGAGGGAAATATAGTCAATCTTTTACGACATATCTACTATGGTAATGTTTTGCATAGCTATACACGTACAGCATATACTAAATTGATTATCTTCCCAGTAAGGGTGGGTGACAAGGGATGAAGGGAATGAATCTGGAATTCAAAGTTTTAAAATCAAATGTGTAAAAACATATAAACACCATTATTAATACTATTTTACATATAATTGGGAAATAGGATTGAAGGCATTGGGGCACAGAGATTCACCTTGCCCTACTGAAAAAGTCAAAGGGGGTATGGGAGAAGATATGGGAGAGAGCAGATGGGATGAGGGGATATCCTGTGGGACTGTTATTCTGGGGTGGGGGGTAGGGAAAAATGGGGGGAAAGTTGTAACTCAAAATCAGGCAGAAATGAATGATGTAAACCAGGATTTAATAAAGCATTTGGAAAAAAAAAGTGAGGCTGCCGTTTTTGCAACTGTCCCTAAAACTTGAGTGCTGCAGTCTTCTTCAGTGCAATGTCAGCGACTCCTTTATTTTTCTAGGACTCATGAATAAAAACAACCACAACAAAATTTCTGAAAGGAGAATAAAATATTTGGAGTCCTGCTTTTGATACATATGCATGCATTTGCTTGGAAAATAACAAGTAAGAATGTGTGGGGAAAGTGGTATCATTAATCAATCTCCCTGAGCTTTACTCTTCACTTTAGTTAGCTTCCTGAATTCCTGTCCCTTTCCATGTTGAATTCCTCTTCTAGTTATCATTCTTATAATCACAATTCATTTAAATTCTTCACATAGACAATCATATACTGATGATGTAGTCCTGCACTGAGACATCTAACTAGGTTTTTCAAGCCAAAAGAGTTGTTAACTTTGTCTCCATGTTCCCCAGATGCAAAAAAGAAAAAAGTCTCTAAGAAGTCTTATACTCAGACTTTCTAAAACTAATTAGCATACATGAGAATACATTATAAAAGACATATACTCACATACCCAGACACACACACACACACACACACACACACACACACAAATAGATTTAACACTGAAACTTGAAAAATGGGACAGTGGCAGATCTCTTGGACAGTGTTTACATGGATTTTTTCTAGTGACTCCAAAGCTATCCCCCTCCATATGTACTCTGCAAGTAGGAAGCTGTTATCTTTCTTTTCTCTGACTGCCCCTTCTACCTTTTCTAAGGTCACTTGACATTGACTCCTTCCTCTAGTCTCTTCCTCTCCTCATGGATGATCCTACCTCCACCACAGATTAGTTTTTCAAAGTCAAGTTGTCATCTCTCTCTTCCCTTATTGTAAAAAAGGGCAGTTTACTCCATGCCCCTTATTTTTCATCATTTCAATACTCCAGACTGGGATGGGGATATTTTACCCACAGTTCCTTTGTCTCCTCCTTGTATCATCCTATGACTTCTCATAGAACTTTTACAAGTGGTTTTGCCTCTGAATGCCCCTACTCCTTGTCTGTCTTAACCCTCAGATTAGCTGCATTGGTATTAGTAACAACAAAGATTCCCTGAAAAGGAGTTATGTAGCACACTTACAGTTAGTAACAGGATAGATTTATTGCCATAATAGTGAAGTAACTCAGTATCAACAATTTTTGGAGATGATTAAAAAAATAAAACCCTGGTCAGCAGTCCTAATAACATAACAATTCATAATCTCTAGTTTTTTACATTCATAGATAAATTGGGCCTTAAACACCTAGGGTAAAGTGGAGACCACAAACAGAACATAACCCTCGTGCCCTGAGAGACTTAGTTTTATCTGTTTCTAATGTGTTCCTTAGGAGAGTTAAATGTAAAATTAACGAAATGTCCTTAAGACTTGACTAGAGGTTTTATTGCTGACTGATCTTCCATGACAGCCTTGCTCAAGATGCCTCAGAGTAAGTCAGGAGGTGGGAGAAACTCAAGACAAGAGATTTTATTCTTGGCAGTTATAGTATTCCAAGAAGAAAGTTGTGTGCCTTCCATAAGGAGTATTTGGAGGTGATAATAATTGTTATCCTACATGTTCCATCCATTGTCCATTTACAGTTATGTCCTTATTTCATAAGCCTTGCAAGGAAAGAGTAAGGATAAATAAAATTGTGTTTTCTACTAGCAGAACTGTGGCTTCTATTGCCATAAGCAATGGAATATAAAGAGGGAGTCAGTTAGGACAGAGACCCAAAATGGGGCCCCAAAGTAATCAAGTTGAGGAGAATTGTGATAGCATCTCCAAGAGGAGGGCTAAGCTCCTAAATGGTAATAAGAACAAGTTATTTAAAGAAAGAAGGCACTGGGACTTAAAGGATTTTTTAAATAAATTGTAGAAATTTGGAAATTGTTAGGAAGATATCCTTTTAAGTAAAACTCCTTTGCATCTTTACCACTTTCTTTCTGATACTGTGGATTCCTGGGGTCAGGGTGTTGTAGAAGTTCTTTGTTGTTCTTTTGTTTTTGAGTCATTTCAATCATTGACTCTTCATGACCCCATTTGGGTTTTTTTTTGGTAGAGATACTGGAGTGGTTTGCCATTTCCTTCTCCAGCTCATTTTACAGGTGAGTAATAAGGCAAACAGGGTTAATTTACTTTCCCAGGGTCACACAGCTAAGTAAGTGTCTGAGACTGGATTTGAACTCAAGAAGATGAATCTTCCTGGTTACAATCCCAGTACTCTATCCACTGTGCTATCTAGAATCTCCCTACTCTTTCCTGGTCTTACAAATATTTGTATCCTTTCTCTATACACAGACTAAATAGTAGCTCAAATAGTAGCTCATTATAGGTCATTTAGGAATTCTCCTCGAGGACCTCAAGAACCTGTTATGAAAGGAAAAAAAGGGATACTACTGAGATGGCATTGATTTAGTCCTACCTGGCATGCATCTGAGGATAAAATTATATTACAATCCATTAGATTGTAAGCTTTTTGAGGATAGGGACTGTCTTTTGCCTTTTTTGTATCCCCAGTGCTTAGCACAATGCCTGGCAAATAATAGGCATTTGGTTGTTGTTGTTGACTCATTCAGTTGTGCCCTAGAACACCAGGCTCTTCTATCCTCTACTGTCTCTTGAAATCTGACCAATCTTTTCTTTGTTGTTTCCATGACACTATCCATCTCATTCTCTACTGTCTCCTTTTCCTTTTGCCTTCAATTTTTCCCAATATCAGGGTCTTTTCCAATGAGTCTTGTATTCTCATTATGTGGCAAAACTATTTAAACTTCATCTTCAGTATCTGACCTTCCAGTAGTCTGAGTTAATTTCTTTAAGTTTTGACTGATTTGACCTCCTTGCTGTCCAAGGAACTCTCAAAAGTCTTCTCCAGCATCATCATTTGAAAGCATCAATTCTTTGGTGCTTGGCTTTCCTTATAGTTCAACTCTTACAGCCCTACACTGCTACTGAAAAAAACTATAGCTTCGATTATATGGACCTTTGTTGGTGAAGTGTTTTATTTGCTTTTTCATATGCTTTTCAGATTTGCCATAGCTTTCCTTTCAAGGATCAAGAATCTTTTAATTTCATGGCTGTAGTCACCATCTGTAGTGATCTCGGAGCCTGTAGTAGCAAGCACCATAGCACATCCAAGATGGCCTGCTAACACAGGTTCTTTGATCTGCTTTTAAGGGAAAGACTGTTCAAAAAAAGGTTAACAATCCTACTTTTAATTACATTCACCAGTTTACAGGAAAGGTCAGAATCCTGAATGTGGAGAAAATACAAGCAGAGAAATTAGCATAAAGAACAATGGACAGCACTCCAGCTGTCTGAGCATAGCAGTATTGCTATACACTTTACATATATCACTGGATCAAGGGAGCACAGACATGTAAGCAGTTGGGGGCTTTGAACAGATGGCTACTCAGAATCTCAACCAGGAAATCAAAGATCCTTCTCATGAGCGAAACTCCAAAGCAAAATTCTAACCTCTCAGAATATATAACAAAGGCTATGTCTCAGATTGGCTCAGAGCCAGTAGGCATGAACCCTACATGACTCAGCAGAGCTATTAATTATTAGGGTTCAAAGGAGATCAATCCTTCAGATGCTGACAATTTTGCCAGAGCCTGGGAAACTGAACTCCAAAAAGAAAACAAGAAGAATCCCACCTTGCTTGCACTTACAGAGCCCAAGAATATAAAATCTGACACTGCTTCCACTCCTTCTCCCTCTATTTGCCAGGAATTGATGGGATCTTTGTGTTTTTTTTTTAATGTTAACCTTTAAGCTAGCATTTACATTCTGCCCTTCTACCCTCATCAAGAGGCTTCTTAAGTCCTCTTCATTTTCTGCCATCAGAGTGTTACCATCTGTATATCTGAGATTATTGGTATTTCTCCCAGCAAATTTAATTTCATCTATTGACTCATTCAGCTTGGCATTTCAACTGATATGCTCTGTATATAAATTAAATAAACAAGGTGACATTATACAACCTTGTCATATTCTTTTTCCAGTCTTAAACCAATAAGTTCCATGTTCAGTTTGAACTTTCATTTCTTAGCTCACATACAGGTTCTGTAGGAGCCAAGTAAGATCTGGTACTCTCACCTTTTTCAGGACTTGCCACATTTTATTGTGATCCACAAAGTTATAGGCTTTAGTGTAGTCAATGAAGCAGAAGTAGATTTTTTTCCCTGGAACTTCCTTGCTTTCTCTACAATCCAGCAAATGTTGGAAATTTGGTTTCTAATTCCTCTGCCTCTTTGAAAACTAGCCTGCTCTTCTAGTAAATCTTGGTTCACATATTGCTTGCAGAATCTTAAACAATAACCTTGCTAGTGTGTGAAATGAGTGCAATTGTTCAGTAATTTGAACATTATTTGGCATTGCTTTTTTGGGGGATTGGTACATAAACTGATCTTTTCCAAAGCAGTGGTCATTCTTGAGTTTTCCAAATTTGCTGACATATTGAATGTAGCACTTTAACAGAGTCATCTTTAGGATTTTAAATAGCTAAGTTGGAATTCCATCCCCTCCACTAGTCTAACTATTGGCAATGCTTCCTAAGGCCCACTTGGCTTCATTAAGCAGGATGCATGGCTCTAGATCAATAACCATATCATCATGGTTATCAGTGATGTTGAGATCTTTCTTATACAGTTGTTCTGTATGTTCTTGTGACCTCTTCTTATTCTTTTCTACTTCTATTAAGTCCCTACAATTTCTGTCTTTTATCATGCCCATTTTTTTTGCATGACATTTCTTTGATGTCTCATTTTCTTGAAGAAATCTCTTCTTTCCCCATTTCATTGGTATCTTTTATTTCTTTGCTTTGCTTATATAAGAAAGCCTTATTATCTCTCCTGGCTATTCTCTGGAATTCTGCATTTAGTTGAGTATATCCTTCACTTTCTCCTTTATCTTTCACTTTCCTTCTTTCCTCAGCTATTTGTAAAGTCTTATCAGATAGTTACTTTGTTTTCTTGCTCTTCTCCTTCTTCTCCTTCTCCTTCTCCTTCTCCTCCTTCTCCTTCTTCTTCTTCTTCTTCTTCTTCTTCTTCTTCTTCTTCTTCTTCTTCTTCTTCTTCTTCTTCTTCTTCTTCTTCTTCTTCTTCTTTTCTTCTTCTTCTATGTTTTTTGTTGCTGTCTCCTGTACAATATGGTAAACTTCTGTCCACAGTTCTTCAGACCCTCTATCTACTAGATCTAATCCCTCAAATCTATTTTTCATTTCTACTTCATATTCATATGGGATGTCATTTAGGTCATTCTTATATGATTTGATAGTTTTCCTTACTTTTTTCCATTTAAGTTTGAATTTCGAAATAAGGAACTCATGATCTGAGCCACAGTCAGTTTCAAGTCTTGTTTTAACTAACTATGGGGAGTTTCTTCATCTTTGGCGGCAAAGGATATAAACAATCTTATTTCAGTATTGATTCATATGGTGATGTCCATGTGTAGAGTTGCCTTTTGGTTTGTTGAAAAGAAAAAGTTGGCATTTAATAAGTGTTTATTGACTTATTGACTAATAATACCAGAAGCATCTACAACCTACCACAAAAATCACTTTTTCCTTATATAATGTGGAAACCTGGAAACTCATTTTAATGTAATCATCCTGTTAACTAGACCCACACATTGGGCTTCCCTTGGTCTCGGTCACCAGCTGGTCTAGGACTTGGGAACCTCACAGATTAGATTAAGATACATCTTGCCCATGGAAACACAGAGAGAATCAGCAGCTGTGTTCTTAGCTGTATCATCTCTGGCCCAGTCATTTGTGGCTCCAGATAGTCTTCAGAAAATTTGGCTACAGATACATGCATTTCATGCATGAGCTATCTTATTTCCCTGGAATGGCTATTGGCTTACCACAAAATCACCCACTTAGAACGCATTTGCAACTAAGTGGTGTGGAAATCAAATAGGAGAGTCTTATCAACTCTCCTTCTGCCAACATCCTTCAGTGAACCCCCAAACTAAATCACCTAGTTTCTTTCAATTAATGTTGTTCCAAAATACAAAATTATTGGATTGTACCCATGTTATTATATGATCCAAAGGATTATGGCCTATGGTCAACAAGGTGGAGGGCTGAGGTAGGTCGAAAATTACACCCTCCTCATCAGGTTGTTTCTCCATTCTCATAGTTCCTGGTTATCTGTGTTGGATTGAATCAATGGGCAGATCGCTACTCAGGGCAACTATTATGGTTTCTACATGTATGAGTGTTCTGGTGAGTAGTCTGCCAATATTCTCCCCTCCCTGGTGGTTTCCAGTAGATGGAATTCACGTCAAAATATGATCATGAGTAGTTAATAGGGCATGAGCTTTAGTCCCCATGGCTTTCACTCCACAGTAAGTTCCAATGTTTACAATCCTAAAACCCATCAAGCTATTTGCATAGATACTCTGTGGTGAGTTAACATCATGAGTGGCAAATGTCCAATTAGTTCTGTAATTATTAAATTTTTGATAAGCTCTTCCCGAGTTCCACATCTTAGTCATCTACAGCATATCACATAACTTTTGCTATTCAATCCAAACTAAACCAAATATCAACAGGGAAAATTAATATGAACAATTAGCAAAACAATTACATTATAGAATAGATAGAAGAGCCAAAAATAAATTAAAACTATTAAAACAACAAGGAGAATCTACTTCCTCACACTCAAGAGCCCATGTGGTAAAAATTTCAAAAAGGTCTCTGCATTGTTATCCTATACTCATTTTTTAGGAAACTTCACAAAATTCATCACAGTTAACATTTCAGTATACAATGAAGGCATGTACTTCTGGATGGCAATATCACCAAGGATGACCTTTAATTCACTTTTAACAATAGTACCAATAACTTTTGATAAGATTCATGGCTCAGAAAGTAAAAATAAAAAAATTGAGTCTCCCCATCTCATCCAGACTGAAAATGCAGGGGTTACTCAAGGACCTGATCCCACTACTAATCAGGATGAGAACTTTAAACTTGATGTATTTTCCAACTTGGGCTAGTTTGACCTTCTTTAAGCAATCTGGTATTCCCTACTCCTGGGCATTCTGTTAATTAATTATTATTAATGCCAAACTTGCTAAATTAATGCTGAGGTAGCTAGGTGGCACAGTGGACTGAGACTTGGGCTTAGAGTTAGGATGAACTGAGTTCAAATCTGGCCTTAAACCTTATCATTTATGTGGTCCTAGGCAAGTCATTTAACATATATCTGCCTCAGTTTCCCTAACTATAAAATAGAAATCACAATAGCATCTACTTCCCAAGGAGGTTGTAAGGATCAGATAAGATAATATTTGTAAAGCTCTGAGCATAGTGCCCGATACATAGTAGGCACTAACAAATACTTGTTAACTTCCTTCCTACTTAGTGTGGACACTCAATCAGGAACCCCTTAGCTCAGGAGATAGGCATGGCTTCTAATATAATAGCAATTACAGATGCAATGTTTTGATTCCATCGCCTCTTTCAAGGATGGTAGAGGGATCAGCCAAACTGACCTGTTCATTAGAGAGGACTGAGAAAGAGGGACGTATCCAGTAGCCAATGTTAGCTCTGTCATGGATAACTCCTGGTTGGAGATGCAAAGGGGTGAAAGATAAAATGTTAATGGAAGAGCTTTGACGGATAAGCTCAGAAAGATACCAGAGTAGAATGTTGGCAAGATCTGCTTCCTGTCACCTGACAATTAGTCCCATCTCTTCCTGCTCAGATGATGAACTAGCCCAGTAAAGAAGCCATTGGAAGGCCCTACAATCTTGTCTATGGCAGGACATAGAAGAAAAAGTATTATCTGTAAGCACTTCCATTTATACCAGATCTCGAGTCTATATCTCATGCTATAGGAAAGAGGAGTTGAATTCAGAGTACAGAGTTCCTAAATCTCCTCCTAATTACCAGTACTTCTGGATGCACAAATCCAAATCAGCTGTGAACTGTGTTGTATTGTCTACAATTTTTTACATAGTCACAGGAGGAGTGACTATGGGTTAGTCAGTCAATCAGCCAACTTTTAAGCGCTTACTATATACAAGGCCCTGTGCAAAGCCCTGGGAATACAAAGAGAGGCAAAAACAAACAAACAAACAAACAAAAAAACAAAAACTGGCCCCTGTCCTCAAAAAACACATTGTCTGATGAGGAAGAAATCATGCAAATTACTATATTACATGTATATACACACATACATATACATGTATGTCTCTATGTACAAACAGTATATGTATATATATGTACATAGATAGGTCTATATCAATATTTATATCTAGAGGGGCAGCTAGGTGGCACAGTGAATAGAGGACCTGAGTTCAAATCTGGCCTCAGATACTTAACACAAAAACTAGCAGTGTGACCTTGGGCAAGTCACTTAACCCCAAATTACGCTCCAAAAAGCAAATATATATCTGAGAGTAGTCTCAGTGGAAAGGCATTGAGATTAAGGAGGACTGGGAAAGGCTTCCAGCAAAAGGTAAGACTTGAGCTCAGATCTGAATGAAGCCAGGAAGGATAGGAGTTGGGGATGAGGAGGAAGAGTATTTCAGGTATGGAGCAGTGTGAAGAGCAAAGAGGTCAGTGTCCCTGGATCGTAGAATATGTAGAGAAGAGAAAGATATAAGAAGACTGGAAAGAGAGGACAGGTTATGAATGACTTTAAAAGGCAAACAGGATTCTCAGTTTGATCCTGGATGTAATAGGGAGCCACTGGAGTTTATTGAATAGGGGACAAGGTAGGGGTGATATGATCAGATTTGCATTTTAGGAAGATAAATCTGACCGCTGATTGGATGATAGATTAGAATGGAGGGGAGTTGAGACAGACAGATGAACCATCAGGCTATTGTAATAATCTAGGAGTAAGATAATGAGGGTCTGCCCTGGAGTGATGGCAATACCAGAGGAGAGAATGAAGTGTATACAAGATAAGTTATAAAGGTGGGAATGACAGGACTTGACCATTGATTTGTATATGAGGGGTTAGAGAGTAATAAGTCAAGGATAACACCTACATTGGAAGTCTTGGCGGCTGGGAGAATGGTGTTACCCTTGACAGTAACAGGGAAATTTGGAAGAGGGGATATTTGGGGGAGAAAAAATGAGTTTAGTTTTAAACACATTGAGTTTAAGATGACTACAAGATATCCAGTATGAGAGATCTAGTGGGCAGTATGAGACTGGAGACTAGAAGGGAAATTTAATATGGACAAGAAGATGTGAGAGTTAACTGCATAGACATCATGATTGAAGCCAATGGACCTGATGAGAGGACAAAGGGAAATCATATAAAGGAGAAGAGAAGGCCTAGCACCTTGGGGTGGATCCCCAATGTTAGCAAGTGTGACTGTGATTAAGCTATACCCAAGAAGACAGAGGAAGCAGTCAGATAGGTAGGCAGATGACCAGAAGAAAGTAGTGTCACCAAACTTAGAGCAGACTGGTAAGGGGGAAAATTGTGAACAACAGTGTAAAAGATTGCAGTGAGTTAAAGAAGGGAGACTGAGAAAAGGCCATTAGACTTGGAAATTAAGAGAACACTGAGGAGAGTAGTTTCAATTGGATGGTGAAGTCAGAAGCCCCACTGCAGAGCTGAGTAGAGAGTAAGAAAAGGAAATGGCGCCATCTATTATAGATGGCTTTCTTAAAGAGGTTAGCCCCCCAAAAGAAGAAAGATATAGGATGATATTTAACATTAGATAAATCAAACGAAGGGTTGTTGTTGGTTTGTTTGTTTTTTTTAGGATTGGGGAGACATGGGTATGTTTATACTCAGTAGATAAACAGTAAACAGGGAACAATTTAATATTAGGCACAAAGTGGAAATAATAATGGGCAATCTGTTGGAGTAGATGGAATATGATAGGGTCATGTGTGTATTCAGAGGGGTTAATTTTGGTAAGGAGAGAGGCCACCTCTTCATGTGAAGTGTGTAAAGGAGGAGAGAGTGGCAGAAGACATCTGAGTGATGGGAGATAAGGAACAGGGCAGAAGAGGGAGCTCTCTGTGAATGGCCTTTTTTCTTTTTTGGGGTAACTTTTTTTTAATTTAAACAAATGCTTTATTAACTTCTGTTTTACATCATTCATTTCCACCAGATATTGAGTTACAATCATTTTTACCCTCCTGTTTTTCCCCTACCCACCCTCCCAGAACAGCAGTCCCACAAGACATCACTTCCTCCAATCTGTTCTCTCCCCTATCCTCTCCCACACCCCCTTCGACCTCTCCATTAGAGGAAGGTGAATCTTTGTGTCCCAGTGCCTCCCAATTACAAGCAAAAGAGTATTAATAATAGTATTTATATATATTTGAAACATTTAATCTTAAGACCTTGAATTTCAGATCCATTTCCTTCCTCCCTTGTCACCCATTCCCTCTGGGGAGATAAGTAATTCAGTATATGTTGTACATGTCTAGCTATGCAAAAAATTATCATAGTAGATATATTGTACAAGGCTGCTTACAATTCCCTCCCACTCATCCTACCCCCACCTGGTCCATTCCCCACTTGATCCTGTCCCTCTTCCATAGTGGGTACCTCCAACCTCCCCTCCTCCCAAGGATGCCCTCCCATCCATCATCCCTCCTCTCCTCCCTCTTCCCCCCATTCTGCTGTATGTTGAGATGTCCCACCTAGTATGTATGTTGTTCTCTCCCTGAACCAAATTCAATGAGAATGTGGTTTCGACTTTTTGCCATCCTATTTTTCCCCTCCCTTGCAACCACTTCCCCCTGCTTCCTCTACATGAGATAGTTTACCCCACCCTGTCTCTCCCCATCTCCTCCTGCCACTTTCCTCTCTCACCTCACAACTTCACCCCTTGAGTATCCTCCCTTCCCAACAAATTCAACCTATGCCCTCTATCCATATATAACTGTAACCATATACACACACATTCACATATGTATTCACATGACCATACACCCTTCTTCCATTATTTTCATAGTGAGAAAGATTTCCTCAGTCACAGTTATTGTTTTTCCATATAGGAATGTAAATAGTTCAACTTTGATAAGTTCCTTTTGATTTCTTTTCCCTGATTACCTTCTCAGGCATCTCCTGCTTCTTGCATCTGGATGTCAAATTTTCTATTCAATTCTGGTTTTTTCCTCAAGAGTGCTTGAAAGTCCTCTATTCCACTGAATGACCATATTTTCCCCTGAAACGAAATACTCAGTTTTGCTGGGTAGGTGACCCTTGGGTTCATTCCCAGCTCTTTTGCCCTCTGGAATATCAGTATTCCATGCCCTTCAATCCCTCAGTGTAGAAGTTGCCAGGTCCTGTGCTATTCTGATTGTGTTTCCACAATATTGAAATTGTTTCTTCCTGGCTGCTTGTAGTATTTTCTTCCTGATCTGGGGATTCTGGAACCTGGCTATAATGTTCCTGGGAGTTTTCTTTTTGGGATCTTTTTCAGGAGGTGATTGGTGGATTCTTTCAACCTCTATTTTGCCCTCTGTTTCTAAAACATCGGGGCAATTTTCCTTGAGAATTTCTTGAAGGGTGATTTCTAGCTTCTTTCTTTGATCATGGCTTTCAGGTAGACCAATAATTTTTAAATTGTCTCTCCTGGATCTATTTTCCAGGTCAGTGGTTTTTCCCATGAGCTATTTCACATTGCCTTCTAATCTTTCATTTGTTTTGATCTGCTTAACAGCACCTTGATTTCTCATGAAGTCATTAGCTTCCATTTGCTCCAGTCTAACTCTGAAGGAATGAATCTCCTCAGTGAGCTTTTGAGATTCTTTTTCCATCTGGCAAATTCGACTTTTTAAGGCATTCTTCTCCTCATTGCCCTTTTGGGCCTCCTTTGCCATTTGAGTTAGTCTATTTTTTAAGGTGTTGTTTTCCTCAGTCAGGCTGTTGACCCTCATTTCATACTTTTCCTGCATCCTTCTCGTTTCTCTTTCCCATTTTTCCTCCACTTCTCTTATTTGATTTTTAAAGTCCTTCTTAAGGTCCTCTATGGCCTGCAACCCATTCATGTTTTCCCCTGGGGCTTTTGGAGCAGGACTTCTGACCTCACAATCCTCTTCCCGCTCCATGCTTCGACCCTCCTTGCCCCCAAAGTAGGAGTCTAGGGTTGCATTTTTCTGTTTAATTTGTTTCCTTTGCCTTGGCATGTTGCCACTTAATTACTTGACTTTTGGGCTTGTTGCCACACTATGTCTTTGGTGCCAGATAGGGGAATTTTTGTCCCGAACGTGTGGGGGGGCAACTTCCGTTTCTGGCAAGCTGGAAACCCACTCACGACCTCCACCCCAGATCACAATCCAGATCCAGGGAGGTTAAAGCAAGAGTGATTACCCCCCCAACACTGATCGCTGGATCTCCCTACAGTTTGCAGGCCAGGAGCTGGAGCTGCCTCTGAAAACTACGAAATGGCATGTCTCCTCAGGGCTTCTAGCCCCCAGGGGAGGAAGCCAACGAATTCCCCAAATACTGGTTCCAAAGTCCATAGGGCACTAACCTCTCACTTTGTCCTAGGCATGTCTATGTTGATAATTCTGGAATCGCCACAGCTGCTGGTGTTCTGGGGTCTTTCCAGCTGGTTGCTGGCCCTGCCGACCTGGGGCTAAAACCACGACTCAGGCAGACCGGGCCTGTGCTCAGCTCCCCGTGCTCTTCGAACTGCCAGTTGCCGGCTCCCAGACAGCTTCGCTGGTCCTTCCTGCAGGGCTACTGGGCTGTCCTCAGCGAGAGGTTAGCTTCTCTGTATCATTCTGTGGGTGCTGGGGCTCCAGAAGTTGTTCAGAGTCCCCTTTTACATAGTTTGGAGAAGATCTGGGGGCAGAGTGGCTTGGATGAGCTGTTTCTACTCCGACATCTTGGCTCTGCCCCGTGAATGGCCTTTTTCCAATGTAACATGAAGTCCTCAAGGATCTCAGTTGAGAATGTGGAGCCACGAGAGGCCCAAGGCATCAGGGAAAAGTCTGGAAAAGCCTATGTGGTTAGAGGACACATGAGTGAATTAGGGAAGAGCAAAAAGAACTGGAAAAAGCGAGAGCCTAGGTGAGATTGTGCAACATTCATGTGTACTGGATTCTGCCAGCATGACTTCCTGATTTTCTCCAGCTTTGTTCAGTAGAATTGGAGTAGGAGCAAAAACAGAAAATGATGAGTATAAGCCAAAGTTGGGGTACAAAAGGACAAGGTCTTTATTGGAGAAGAGGGAAAGGGACTTGAGAGAAAAAGGCAGTGTAGACAGAGCCATACTGTTGCATCAAGGGGTCAAGATGAGAAAAGGAAGAGAGTGTAGAAAGTACAGGGATAATGGCTTGGGAAAGAACCAAGGGACTATAATTCAGAGTGAGGATGAAGAACAGAGTGTGGAGTTGCAAGGAAAACAGAGAGGTGGAATGACAAGAGATTGTGATCAGATATCGAGATTTCAGAGTTCATGACTATGGAAGTGGAACATCTGTGGGTGATGACAAGATCAAGGGTGTGGCCATCTCTTTGTAGCTGGGGTGATGTGGAGGAGACATGGGAATTGAGTAAGGTGAGGAACTGGGAGATCAGAGTATTTGGGGGAGTATCAGTATATATGTTGGCATCACCTACTATGAAAGCAGAGTTGGGAAGGAGAGAAATACTGTTAGCCAATGAACTCAATGAGTAAGGAAGGAGAGTGTCCATAGACAAAAACTACTGGAATCTTAATTAGGAGGTAAAGATGTACTGAATGAACCCCCAAGGAGGAAAGGTGACTGAGTGATGGTGGGAGAGGGAGAGACTATGCAAGGAGTAATGCAACTCTCTCACCTTGACCACTGAGTCTGGTTGAATGAGGGAAAGTATAATCAGCACTCACAAGGGTAGACAGGGAAGCTGTGTCACCAAGAGGAACCAGGTCTTAGTGAGTGCAAGAACATGGAGGGAAGGAACAAAAAAGGAAAATATTTAAGATGAGATCAAATTTGCTAGCTATGAGTTATTCAATAGAGAAAAATCTAAGAGTTGAATTGTTGGGCTGCAGTTCTCTGCTGTGGTCAGTGCCAACTGGCACATGACAGCTGATTGTTAAATTTTCCATGTGAACATTTACAATCCATCAGTTGACAAATGCTGCAAATCAGTACTTGATTTATTGTTTTGGTAATTGTCTAAACTTAAGAAAGTGATGGAGAAAATGCTAATACTTCATATTAAATTTAAATTATGGATTAAATTAAGGATCAAATGAGATATTTGTAAAGTGATTACCACAGTGCCTGGCATATAACAGGCACTATAAAATGTTGGTTGTTGTTGTTATCACCAGCACACCCCTAGGTGATGGGTTTAGTAGAAGGGCAAAAAGGAAGCTGTCAGTGGAGAAGAGGTCTTTGAAAATAGAAGCTGGGTATTCAGAATCACTGGGATGGAGATGACAAAAATGGAAGCCATGTGCTAGGTTCCCGGAGCACAGACAACTTGGCACCTTCCTTAACATTTCCATTCAGCAGGTGTACTATCATAACTACCAGGGCCTTATTCCTCCTCCCTCCCCTGGAATAGGATCCAATGATCTAGGATCTAACAGCACTGGCTGGCTGGTCGTGGAGCAGAAAAAAAAAAATCCTCCCAGAAAGTAAAGGGAAATCCTAGGTAAAACACTGATAGTCACGATAAGAAATACAATAGGAGTGATAGCGTTTATATAGAGCTTTAGGGTTTGAGAAGTGCTTTTACAAATAACTTATTGTATCCTTGTAACCACCCTAAGAGGTAGGTACTACCATTACACCCATTTTGCAGATGAGGAAACTGAGGCAGGAATTTGTTAATCGACTTGCTGAAGGTCACAAAGATCAAATTTGACCTCAGATATTCCCGACTCGAGTTCTATCGGTCTATCCAAGAGTCATTGATGCAAGTCTATATAGATCCACTTGCTCAGTCGTCCTAACTCAGTTGTGAGGAAGGCACTACTGATGAAAACTGAGACTCAAATAAGTCTTCTTACCCAAAGTCATGTAGTCAGAAACTATTGGAGAGGCAAGATCTCAAACCGTATCTTTCCTGATTCCGAGTCAAATTTATCTCCTGGTACACCATATTGCTAATTAATGCTTGTTTCTGTTGTCGGATTCTCTTCTCTTACTTTTCTCACAGAACTCCAAAGCAAATGCTATGGAACTTGTGGGTTACATTGTATGATCATTAGGGAGTTGCTTTCTTCTAGTCCACTCTCTCTCCTTCCTCCCCCATTGCCAAGTTGTTAAGCATTAAACTCTTAAAGATTAGGGTGCTTGAAATCATTCCTCACCTTTTGCTTTATTTGATAGAACTTTTTTCCTCTCAAAAATAGCTAAAATCAAAGTGGGCCTTGACTATATTCAACTAGAGGAAAGGTGGGGAGAGAATCAAGTTTTTCATGTATTCAAGGATGACTGGTTGCCAAAATAGAGAAACCAGCAGTAAAGGTCAAGCAAGGATGGGAAGAAAGTTAAGGAATTAGTATGCTATTTTGGATTGAAAATAATGGTTACCTTCAGATTCTTGCCCAGAGTACTTCCTGACACTACTACAATGTAGTGTAAATGTACCTCAAAAAGAAATAGAAAAGGGATTTTTTTTCCTGATATGAATATTCACTGGATATTTACAAGTCTAAAATTGAAATTTTGTGAGTTTTTCAATGGTCGTAATGCTTGGAGGTGGTATTTATAAAAATGTAAAACAAACAAAATATCAAAATATAGTCAAATGAACCATAAAAGCAAAAACACAAAATAGGGTTAGCTGAATTGCCTTAATTCTACTGAATGCCTTTCCAGATAATTTGGACGGATAAAATATTCCATGAATATCTCTTCCAAATTTTTCATTCCATGTTGGTTAGGTTAGGAATCCACCACAGGTAGGGTTGTCAATATTAAGGTGACAACTACAAAAGTATGGCACTATCATCCATCAAGTACCCTTCATAACAAACATCAACTATACCATAGATAAAGGTCACATATAAACCCAAATATTTGTAACAATACTTTTGGTGGAGGCAAAGAAATGGAAGGAAATGAAATGTCCATTGATAGGGGAATGGCTGAACAAATTGTCACATATGATGGTAATGGTACAATATTGTTATGAAAGAAATGGTGACTAGGAAGAACTTAAAGAAACAAGAAGACTCATGTGGACTGATGCAGGTGGAGTAAGCATAAATGCAAAAAACAATTTACATACTCCAGAACTTGTATCAATGCAGTGACCAGTCAGAGAACTGTCAGTGAAGCATCTTCCCTGCCTTTCACTTGAGAAAGGGGTGGCCTATATATAAATGCAGAGTTAGGAATATATTTTTAGAAATGACAACATTTTTCTTTGTTTTATTTAACTGTACTTGTTTGTTGTAAGGGAGGTTTTTTACTGCATGAGGTGGGTCAGGTGGAAGTGAGAATGATGTTAAAAATAGAGTCTTAATATGTAAGACCTCCTTATGTGAGAAGTCTTAATAAAGAGCCTTAATAAAACATTAAAACAACCTATGACATGTATAATGATTGTACCCAACCAGCATTAACTATAGAAGTGATACAAATGTTCCCCAAATAACAGCAACTAAGTGCATTCTCAGTCATATAGTATATCCAATTAGATTTATATTGAATCCAATTTCCATCTAATTGTAATCTTGAAATCCATATCATCTGCAAATTTAAATCAAATATCAAATGTCAAATATAATACAAAATTATTAATTTGTCCTGTTGTTTTGGGACAAATTAAATCATAGGTCTGAACCAACACATTTGTCAAAGAGCGCAGTATCAAATCCTTCTGACATTTTCTATTTCTGCCTTATGTTTATTATAACGTTCCACAAAGCTCCAGGTATTCCTTATTCTGGGAGATATGAAGGTTTTTTGGTTTTTGTTTTTGCTGCCTAAAATATAGCAGTAAAGCCAGGGTCTTTTGTGGCTGACAGATTATAATAATAAAGAGAGGAATTGGGCCAGATAGGTAGAGCCTCCTTTGCTAAGCTTTTTATGGCTCAAATGCATTTGTAATGTCATCCTGGAAAGGTTCTTTGGAATTTCTAACCCTGTCAGACGTGTCTGGGACAAAGAATTGTAATTCATTCTCAGACACATCCATCTGATTAAAAAAATAAAGACTAAATCTTAACCTGGTGATAATCTGCCTGGCTTTTTTTAGCCAGGGGGTGATGGCTAACCTTTAGTCTAAGATTCTGACTCTGACTAAAGAACTGTCAGACTTCACTTATCAGAGAGAGGCTTTCTAGTCACTGCACCATATCAGAAAGATGCTGAGATGACTGACGGGAGAGCTTAAGCACAGAAGACAGCAGCAGGAAGCAATGCCCAGCTGAGATCACAAGACTGGCAGAGCAGAGAAGCCAAGGAAAATGATAGATCTATAGGTGTAAGAGACATAAGAAGCCATCTAGTCCAATGTGCTCATTTATAGGTGGGGAAACTGAGGCTTGAGGAAGTTAAATGATTTGACCAAGTAAATGGATAGTAAGTATTAGAGATGGAGTCTGAACCCAGGTATTCATATTCCAGAGCCAACACACTTCCCACTGTACTACAGATAGCAGAAGGGGAATACACAGGGGGAACCAACATGACTTGATACTTAAGTGCAGACTAACAGAGACAGCACCCACATGGGAGGAGACTAAGATAGAGTGACCTGATAACATCATCAGGACAGTCCTGCAACTCTGTAGATTCTGAAGCCTGTGCCCGAAACATGTGTCCTAGTCACATGTGTTCTTACCATGCACGTCCACATACTTTAACTATAGAGTAACAATAGTTACTCTAAAGAGTAAACATAGTTATTCTATAGAGTAACCATATTCTTCTCAGTGCCATTTTTTTTATTTATGGAAGAAAATACCCTGGTCTTATCAGGGGGCATGTTCTATTGCCATCTTTTTACTATACTAATTCATTAAATGCCTTTGCTTTGAAAAAAAATTGTATCATATGTCTGACTACAAAAGGTGAACGAACGTAGCCTTGGGTGTGTGTGAGGTGTGGTTTAGAGTGGATCTACCTTGAACTAGAGGTAGCTTTTCTAGGGACTCTCCTGTATGAGGGGGGTATCCCTATTAGGTGTTAATTAAGTTTCAAGAATACAGTAAACTTATTCAAACTCCTTTTGGGTGTTCAGATGTTTTACATTTAGATGCATAAATTCTTTGCTTCAATTAGATCAACAAATAATTCAGACTGTCACATGTTATTGGACACACCAAACTTTCCTTGTGAAAGATGAAGACTTGCCCTTTCCAAAAACAAACAAACAAACAAACAAAAAAACCACTCCCACTTCTACTGTTTTCTAAAAGTTTAAAGCTTAAAGTCTGCTTCCAAACGGAAGGAAGGTGGTAGTGAGGATAGAACACAAAAAGGAAGCACAATCCACAGCTGATTTCACAGTTGTAACGTTAGGGAGGTGGTTACTTTTGCCACTGTCCCTAAGTTATTGCTCCAAATAGCCAGCCACAGTGAAATGTCTGGGGTCACTTGATTTTCTGGGGTTCATGAATAAAAACAACTGCAACAAAATAGCACTCATGATGCAGACTAAAACACTGATAAGATCTTTGTGCCAATGCATGCCTTTACTTAACAAGAAGGAGTTTATAGTTTTTGGAAGTGGAGAGAGGTGGTGTCATTCATCCCCTTCAGGTTTATTCTGCACTGCTAACTAAAGTTAGCTCCTTGTATTTCAGCCTCTCCCCACATTATATTCTCCCAGGAGTTTGGTTTACTTATGTATATCGTTCCTAGAATCCATATGTGAAGAAAAATTCTTCACATGCTGATTCATTCATATAAATGGTATTTGCAGAATAATGATGTAATCTTATGTTGAGTATTCTCTCTAGGCTATCCAGGTAAGAGATGTTAACTTCTTTACCACCACCCCACCACCCTTTCAGCCTACCAGATACAGAGAGAAGAAAGTTGGAGACTAAAAATTATCTTTAAGAGGTATCTTGTACTGTAACCTTCCAAACCCAATTAAAACCAGTAAACATATATCTATGCAGAAATATACAGACATGAAAGCAGATTTAACACTGAAACTTTAATAAATTGCATCTGGGACAGTGGTGGATTTCGGGCATTAATTAAGGTAACTTTTACTTGTAACCCCATTACCTTTCTCCCATTCTTCTCCATGCAGGGGAAGAGGAGATGGATTCTTTATTATCCATCCATGAAGCCATTCTGATTTGTGCTGCCTTGACCCCCTATTTATTATTTACTCTTTTTGTGTAAGATCTAATCTTTTCCATGCACTAGTTTCTTACACTGGGGCTTCAGCCTCTCGATTTTATATAAAAAAACAACTCTTTACACAGCCATGCTTTTCCTCCCTTCAATCTTCCATCCCAAGATGGGAAAATATTTTCCTGGTCCCCTTGCCTTTCCTTTGAACCATATTCTGTCCACAAGAGAGTCCCTACTTTGGCCTCATTCCTGAAAACTTCCACTTCTGATAGAAGTCTGTTTTAATTTTCAGACCTGATGGATAAGCAGTAGTCAATTTGAGGGTTTTTTTTTTAAGGGAGATACAAAACCACTCACAGTTAGTAGTAGAATAGATTAATTGCAAGAACACAGGAATAATTCAGACATTCAGCTGTCTCAGACATGGGTAAAAGAAGCCCTTGTAAGTATTCTTTTAGGAAAACAACTCATGGGCTCCAATTTCCTTCCCTCGTAAGTAACCTGGTCTCTAAGATGACCAGGAGGATGTAGAGATCATTAGCAGGATGTATATCTCTCACTATGAATGGCCTGCCTTCTTTGTCATGGAAGGAATTGAGGAGATTGGGTGCCAAAGAGTCATCTGTGGCCTTAAAACTTGACTAGGGGCTTCATCTCCTTGCCTATCTCCCAAGCCAGTATAGTGTACAGTACTTCAGGAGAAGGCAGGGACTGGGAGAAACTTGAAACACAGGGTTTTATATCTGGGAGTTATTAGTTCAGGATGAATGGCACTTATCTGCCACTCTGGTGTTCATAGAAATATTACTAACTGGTGGCTTTCATAGTCAGCTTATATTTACTTCTTGCCTTCCAAAAAGTATTAGGAAAGGGTGTGGATAAAAGTTATGTTTCATATTGATAGTTATGTGTCCACTGCTGATATAAGCAATGAAACATTTAGAAGTGGTAAAGCAAAAGAAAGAGTCTCCACAAGAGTAAAAAGCATAAGGTTATTCCTTGAGTGTTTTTAGGGCAAGCCATTATAATTATGCCTCTGATGGCTGAGCCTGGCAATATCAAGAGTAAACTAAATAAAGTGCCTAATAGAAGACAGAGATATCTAAGAGAGAACAAGAAAGAGAAGACTGGGGATTAGTAGAGTGAGGGAGCAGGAGAAAGGGAAAATCAGTAGGAAATTAGCAGGAAAATGACTTGATGCCCAGATAGACATTGAGAGAGCTGCACACAGCAAGGGACAAACTGAAAGTAAGCCATGAGTTGACTTCAGCAGAAGACATGGATAGCCTTCTGCATTTGAAGAGTGACTCTGTATGCATTCTGTGGCCACCCACATTGCCTATGTATATGCCACATCATTCCCATGTGTGACTCCTATGTATATAGATTTAAAAAAATATAGCTGCCTTTTTATACTCAGAGTACTTTCTAGATATACCTTCCCACATTTACTCAATGAATCTTCCCTTGTAAGAAGGGGGAAAAAGTTAATCAAGACCAATTGACTAAGCAACCATATCAACAGTATATGGAACATTCTGCCCCCATCTCTACCTTTCCAAGAAAAAGAAAGAAGTGCTTTTGAAGTTAACTACCTGTGGGGCCAAAATTAGTCAGTATAGTTATAATAAAGGAGGAGATAAGGGTAGAAGGAATCTGGATGGTGGAAGATAAGTAAGAGGGGAAAAGAGGGAGCTCAGTTTTTTTTTCAAAATGCTTTATGAACTTCTGGTTTACATCATTCATTTCCAACAGATTTTGAGTTACAATTTTTTCCCCATTTTTCCCCTACCCACCACCCCAGAAGTCCCACAGTATATCTCCTCATCCCATCTGCTCTCTCCCATATCTTCTCCCATACCTCCTTCGACTTTTCCATTGGGCAAGGTGAATCTCTGTGCCCCAATGCCTGCACATCTTATCTCCCAGTTACATGCAAAATAGTATTAATAGTATATATATATATACATATATATATATGTATGTATATATATATTCCAAACATTTAATTTTAAAACTTCGAATCCCAGATCCAATCCCTTCATCCCTTGTCACCCACTCCCACTGGGAAGATAAGCAATTCAGTATATGTTGTACATATATAGCTATGCAAAACATTACCATAGTAGATATATTGTAAAAGACTGATTATATTTCCCTGTCACCCATCCCATCCCCCACCTGGTCCATTCCCTACTTTGATCCTGTCCCTCTTCAAAAGTGGGTGCCTCCAACCTCCCCTCCCCCTATCATGCCCTCCCCTCCATCCTCCTCCCTCTCATCACCTTCCCCCTACTCTTCTGAAGGGTGAGATATCCCATTTAGTATGGATGTCATTCTCTCCCTGAGCCAAACTCGATGAGAATATGGTTTTGCCTTTTTGTCTTGCTGTTCTTTCCCTCCCCTGTGACTACTTCCTCTTGCCTCTTCTACATGAGATAGTTTACCCTACCCTGTCTCTCCCCATCTCCTCTTGCCACATTCCTCTCTCACCTCTTAACTTCACCCCTTAAGTATCATCCCTCCCCACCAAATTCGACCTGTGCCCTCTATCCATGTATACCTGTAAGCATATATACACACATTCACATGTGTATTCACATGCCTGTATACTCTTCTTCAATTATTTTCGTACTCAGAAAGGTTTCATCAGTCACAGTTAGTGTTTTTCCATGTAGGAATATAAATACTTCGACTTTGATAAGTTCCTTTTGATTTCTTTTCCCTGTTTACTTTCTCAAGTATCTCTTGCTTCTTGTGTCTTAATGTCAAATTTTCTATTCAACTCTGGTTTTTTCCTCAGGAATGCTTGGAAGTCCTCTATTCCACTGAATGATCATATTTTCCCCTTAAACATTATACTCAGTTTTGCTGGGTATGTGATTCTTGGTTTTAATCCCATATCCTTTGCCCTCCAGAATATTATATTCCATGCCCTTCCATCCCTCAGTGTAGAAGCTGCCAGGTCCTGGGCTATTCTGATTGTGTTTCCACAATATTGAAATTGTTTCTTCCTGGCTGCTTGTAGTATTTTCTCCTTGATCTGGGAATTCTGGAACCTGGCTACAGTATTCCTAGGAGTTTTCTTTTTGGGATATTTTTCAGGAGGTGATCTCTGGATTCTTTCAACCTCTATTTTGCCCTCTGGGTCTAAAACATCAGGGCAATTTTCCTTGAGAATTTCTTTAAGGATGATTTCTAGGTTCTTTCTTTGATCATGGCTTTCAGGTAGTCCAATAATTTTTAAATTATCTCTCCTGGATTTATTTTCCAGGTCAGTGGTTTTTCCCATGAGATATTTCACATTGCCTTCTATTCTTTCAATTGCTTGGATCTGTTCAACCGCATCTTGATTTCTCATAAAGTCACTAGCTTCCATTTGCTCCAGTCTAATTCTAAAGGAATTAATCTCCACAGTGAGCTTTTTAGATTCTTTTTCCATCTGGCAAATTCGGCTTTTTAAGGCATTCTTCTCCTCATTGCCTTTTTGAGCCTCTTTTGCCACTTGAGTTAGACTATTTTTTAAGATGTTATTTTCCTCAGTCAGGCTGCTGACTCTCATTTCATACTTTTCTTGCATCTTTCTCCTTTCTCTTCCCAATTTTCCCCCACTTCTCTTATTTGGTTTTTAAAATCCTTCTTACAGTCTTCTATGGCCTGTAACCCGCTCGTATTTTCTTTTGGGGCTTTTGGTGCAGGATTTCTGACCTCACAGTCCTCTTCCTGTTCCATGCTTCCATCCTCTTTGCCCCCAAAATAGGAGTCTAATGTTGAATTTTTCTGTTTATTTTGTTTCCTTTGCCTAGGCATGTTGCCACTTAATTACTTGGCTTTTGGCCTTGTTGCCACAGTAGGACTCTGCCACCAGATTGGGGAGCTTCTGTCCCAAATGTTGGGGTCTTCTCAACTGCCAGAGGTATTAGTTGGGTGCCCTCCCTGAAGCCACCATACACTATGGCAAGCTGGACACACACCCCAAGACCTCCACCACCCCAGACCGCAATCCAGATCCAGGAAGGTTAAAGCAAGAGCCACTACGCGCCCCCCCCGCCCCGAGACTGATCGCAGTTTGCAGGCCAGGAGCTGAAGCTGCAATTGAAGCTGCAGAATGGCGTCTGTGCTGCCTCTCCTCAGCCTCTTCTAGCCCCCAGGGGAAGAAGCTGACGTGCTCCCAAATAATGGTCCCAAAGTCCATAACCTCTCACTTTGTGTTGGAAATTCTGGAAAAGCCACAGCTGCTGATCTTCTGGGGTCCCTCCAGCCAGCTGCTGGACAGGCCACCCTGGGGCTAAAACCTCCGACTCACAGGGTCCTGGGCTCGGCTCCCAGCACACTTTGCTGGCCGTTCCTTGCTGGACTCCTGGGCTGTAGTCAGCAGGAGTTTAGCTTCTCTGTGTCACTCTGTGGGTGCTTGAGCTCCAGAGGTTGTTCAGAGTCCCCTTTTACATGATTTTGAAGTGGTGTGGGCTAGAGCACCATGGAAGTGCTGTTTCTACTCCGCCATCTTGGCTCCGCCTCCCTCTCAGTTTTGTTTTAATATTTTGGCTAACATTATAATCAGTGCATTCTAACTAAACTAAATTCTGTTCTTAGATTATACAAGTTTTTCAATGTTTTTTTCTGAATTTTTCATCATTTTAATATAATAATAATACATAATATAATAATAACCTTTCATTACACTTTTATTCACCACTTGGTGAACCAGTTCAACTCTACACTCTCCTCTTCTCTTGAGTCTGTTACCCCCTTATGATCATGTCCTACTAAACCTCAGCCTTAGATCACTCCAATTATCTACTGCCTTGCTCCTACATACACACCACTAGTTGAAGGCAGAGAAAATCAGGCAACCATGCTGACGGGTCCATTACAAGTTAATATCAACATAATCTCAAATGGACCCATACTGCTGCTAGGCTATCTTTTTATATCTCTATAAGTAACTAGCTAATATCACTTATTACAATGACTTTTCCAAACCTTTTAATCCCTCCTCACATCTCCCATACCTCTGCCATCTCCACCTCAACTGAAAACCTTCCCATATATTTTACTGAAAAAATATGAGGCCATTTGTGAAGACCTCCCATTTCTCCCCTCCTACTTATGCCCCATCACCCAGATACCTTTTGCTACTATCTAATCAGTCACCCTTGTCTCCCATGATGAGGTGACCCTTCTCCCTGCCAAGGTAAATTCCTCTAAACATACAAACAATTTCATTCCATTTAATCTTCTCCATATATTGTCCCTGCTTTCTTCTCCACTCTCTCATTTATCTTCAATCTTTCTCTCTACTGAATGATTCCCTACTGCCTACAGATATGTCCATATCTCCCTCATCCTCAAAAACTTTCACTTGACCCATCCATACCCACTAACATATTATACCTCTCCTGCCTTTTGTGGCTAACTTCCTTAAGAAGCTTGTTTCTAATAAGTATCTTTACTTCCTCTTTGCTTTTTAACTTTCTGCATTCTGCACTCTGACTTCATCACTCAACTGAATCTTCTCTCTTTCAAGTCACCAATGGTCTCTTAATTACCAAATCAAAGACCTTTTCTCACTCCTAATCCTTCTTGACTTCTCTGCAGCCTTTGACACTGTTGACCACCTCCTAAACATTCCCTTCTCTCTAGGTTTTCAGTACACTATTCTCTCCTGGTTCTCTTCCTAACCACCTGATGGCTCTTTCTCAGTTTCCTTTGATGGATCCTCATTCAAGTCATGCCTGTTAACTAAATATCCCATGGGGCTCTGTCCTAGGCCTTATTTTCTCCCACTATACTATTTTACTTGGTGATCTTATCAGCTTCTGTGGATTCAATTATCGTCTCTATGCTGAAGATGATCAAATCTGCCTAATTTTTTTGTTGACGTCCATCCAACCTTGCATCTTCAAGGATGTTGAATGTTATAGACACCTCAAACTCAACATATCCAAAACTGAACTCATTATTTCCCCTCTTCTCTTCTAAACTTTTCCCTACCACTATCCTTCCAGTCCCCCAACCTCAAAACCTAGGTGTCATGGTCAACTTTTCACTCCTACTTCTCTTGGTATTTTTTAATATATTATTAAATCTATAAATTAATTCAGGTAGCTTTATCATTTTTACTGTATTAGTGTGACTCTGCCCTAAGCAATGAATATAAATTATTTGTCTTCTTTTATCAGTTATTCAGTTGTCATCCTATTTTTTAAATAAAATACTGCATTGTAATTGTATTTGTATGTCTCATATATACTTTGGTAGATTGACTCATTTGATGACCTCATTAGTTTCTCATTAGCTTCTATGGGTTTAAATATTGTCTCTCTGAAGATAAATTTCCAGATCCATATATCTAGCACCCATTTCTCTTGAGCTCCTGTCCTGCATCACAGACTGCCTACTGGATATTTGAAACTAGATTATACCATTCATATCTCATAGTGACATAATAGATAGATAGATCATTGGACTTTCACTCAAGAAGGCTTTATTAGCTATGTGCCATTGGACAAAGCAGTCAAACTTCTATGTCTCAGTTTTCTCATCTGTAAAATGAGAGAGATGAATTCGATGGCCTTTGTGGTACCTTTCAGACCTAAGCCTATGATGCTATGTCTAAAACAGAACTCATTATCTTTCCTCTCAAACCCCATTGTCTTTCAGATCACCTTATTGCTATCAAAGGCACCAGAATCCTTCCAGTCTCCCAAGTGCAAAGCTTGAACTTTCCCCTAATTACTAGTTCTTCCTAACTCCTCATATTCTATTGGTAGCTAAATATTGGTGTTTTATTTCTACTTCCACAACTTTTCTTGCATCCATTCCCTTCACACTATTAATATAAAATCATCAACTCAATTAATATCCCCTCTTTGGCACTATTGCAATGTTCTACCAATTGGTCTTTGTTCCTAAAGTCTCTCCTCATTCCAATTCATCCTCCTCCTAAGTTGTTGAAATGATTCTCATTAATTGAAGATCTGATCATGCCGTTGTTCTACTCAGCAAATTCCAGTGTCCCCCTACTGCCTGTAGGATGAAAAGTAGTAAACTCTTTTTGATTGACTTTTAAATCTTTTCACAACCTGTCCCCCACCTGTCTCTCTTCTATACACTGTGTACACGACTCCATTAACTACATTATACAGTCCAGCCAAATTAGCTTTCTTACTATTCCTCACACACAGCCCTCCATCTCCATCTCTCTGTCTTTGTATTGGCTCTTCCTCCTCACTCCTGTATCATAGGATCCCTTAGTTTCTTCAAGACTCAGATAAAGCACCATTTGCTAAGGAATGTATTTTCTTGACCCCCTGTTATTGCCCACCTTCCCTAAATTATCTTGTATTTATTTTATGTTTGTTCTTTATGTTGATAAATATTTTCGTGTTGTCTTTATATAACATGATCTTGAAAGCAGGTACTGTTTCATGCTTTGTCTTTGCATGCCTAGCACTTAACACAGTATCTCACACATTACTTAATAAATGTTTCTTGAAGGATTGATTCTCTGATTTTTATTTTTTCCTTTGTAGTTTTTAAAAATAGTTTCTCTTCTCTTTATCATTTCCTCCCTCTTCTTTAAAATTGTTTTTTTACTGATACATGAAAATGCTGAATGTAGTTTGTGGATTTATTTTGTATCTTATTACTTTACTTGGGCTATATTGGAGCTTAATTTGTTTCTTTACAGATTCCCTGGGGTTTTCTAAATAAATCATGCCATCTGCAAATGGAAATAATTTTGCTTCTTCTATGCTGATGCTTATACCTTTAATTTATACTAATTAACTCATTGATATTACTAGCATTTCTAGAATTTTATCAAAAATAATTGAGAGTGGGAGCATCCTTTGTTTACCATTTATTGAAATTATTGGAGCATGGATCTTTTAATGTTTGAGAAAATTCACATGTAAATTTGTCCAAACTCAGGTGCATTTTTCTCTGTCTTTAGTTCACTTTCTGAGATTAGATTGCTTAAGATCTCTATTTCTTGCTTTGTTAATTTGGGTAGTTTGTATTTTATAGGTAGTTAATCTTAAAAATTTCATAGATCGTTATTCTTAAAAAATTTTGGTTTTGTTAGTATATAATTGCATATAATTATAACTGATAATTCCTTTTATTTCCTATGTACTTTGTAGATTCACTTTGTTCATTTTTTAATCACTAGTTAGTATTGATAGCCTCACTCTATGATGTTCAGTTCTGAACATCTGGGTCCCAAGCTTCATGGGGAATCACAGCTCACAGTGGTAGTTTGTACATTCCATGCTGAGCAGAAGAACTGAGTATGTGCCATGTTCTATATGGTTCTAATGGAATCAATTACCTATCCCTCAGCTTCACCTCTTTCTATGGAACAAAAAGAATTTGTTGTCCAGAGGCATATAGATTTATTAATTCATCCAATTATAGCTTATCTCTGAGCTCTCACATCTAATGGTAAACCCTTCTTACTTTTCCTGGGTATATTCAGTTAGCTCTAAACACATAACCATGACAAAATGGAGTTTTCTTTCTTCAGAAACAGTTAAATATGTTTGGACATTGCATATATTTGTTTTTTCTCAGCATAAAATCAATCAGAAAATAAATGGTACAAAATAACAAGAAATTTATGCATATCAAACATATACAAGTAACCTTGTGAGCCTGCTGCTCTAGACTGCAGAAGTCCTCCAGACACAAGACCCATTTAAAACCAGGAATTCTAATAAATGAACACCTTCAGTTCTCTTTTGATGGGGCAAAGGAGTATAACAATATAATTCCACAAGACATTTGATTCACAGTTCTAGGAAGACGGGTTTTCAGATGCTGATGCAGAAACCCTGGAAGGACTAAAGATCTGGGATTCATGAGATTCTGTTGGATTGGGAAGAAGACAGAAACTTCTCTTAGGTCTGTCTGTCTTATTACTAGTAACACCTTCTGACCTGTTCTGGTTGCTGCTAACCTATCATGGAGCAGGATAAGAAGACTCAGTGGTTAGACCCTGCCACCACTGCCATGGTGCTCCTCTCCCCTTGACACTGCGTAAAACACGTCTCACATCACTTTCTGTGCCTCTTCCTTTCATTCCCCTCTCTAAGCTCTTGATATTCCAAATAGCCATAGATAAGGACGGAAGGGAATTATAGCTTAGTAATATGGTTTTCCTCTCTGTTTCTCTCTCTTACTAGATTAGCTAAAGTTTCATTAATTTTGTTGTTTTTTTTCTAAAAACAACTCAGATTTATTTATCATTTCTAAAGTCCTTTTGTTTCCCAAATGATCTATCATTCCAATATTCAAGATTTCTTCTTTTGTACTTATTTTGGGTTTGCTAATTTGCTGATTTTCTAGTTTTTAAAACTGTGTGCTCAGTTCATTAGTCCTCTTTTCCTATTTTGCTTCTGTATGTTTTCAGAGATATAATTTCTCCTCTGAGGACTGTTTTAGCTGCATCCCCAAAATTTTGGTAAGTGGTTTCACAATTATCATTCTCTTTTACTCAATACTCAGGACTCAGATGGATCTATGATCTTGTTTATTTGGAAGTTCCCTCTGATAATGTGACTCATAACCTTATCCATGCCCATCATTGTATGTAATTCTTGTCCATGTGCTCCCATAATTTTGCCACAGGAGTCCACCCAATATGCTGGAAGCCTTCTTCAATTTCTCTTGAAATCATGATTGTGTCAGTGGAGCATGCCAACTATCTCCCAATCATCTCTTTCTCTTGATATATGTCCAGTTCATCTTTTCTTTTTGGAGTACAATTCCTCGATGACATCTTTTACTACTGTTCTTTGGAGTTTCCCATGCCTTATATGTTACAGCCTTCTCATACCCACCATGTGCTTCTTTACTGTTCTCTAAGGGACATTTAGTTTTAATTTTCTGGAGACAGTTATTTCCCCTGTTCCTTGCTTATTAGCAACTAACAGAACATTGATATTAAAAATATGGACCTTCAGGGTGGCTTGGTGGCACAGTGAATAGAGCACTGGCCCTGGAGTCAGGAGGACCTGAGTTCAAATCTTACTAGTCGTGTGACTTGACTTTGTCACACTTAGTAGCCGTGTGACTTTGGGCAAGTCACTTAACCTCAATTGCCCTCCAAAAAGCAATATATATATATATATATATATATATATATATATATATATATATATCAACCTTTGATTTCATCAGAATCTTACCCTCCTTCAAATGCTTTTTATATGGACCCCTAAACACTCCTAAATTGGATTGCTTCTAGCATGAATCTCCTCTATATACTCTTTGTCCAATCAAGCTGCTTTTCCCATCTTTGTTTTCTTGACATTTTCACCACCCTATAAAGTACATGGGCAATGATGATATTAGGGTCCAAGTGTGGTAGTTCTCAATGGAGATGTTTGTTGTAATGCTTGCTGTTTTTCTTCTTTCCATTCTTCATCCTTAAATGCCCTTTGGATGACTTTGCCTAGTTGGACATCTTGCCAAGCTTTCTTTAAACTGGTTTAACCCTCCAGTGCTTCTCTCTGCTTTATGAGATGATTTTGCCCAGAATTGTCCATCATCTTTCTTCATAAGATTTCCTCCCTCAAATTAGTTTATATTCTAACACTATTGTTGCTTTTGGCAGCCATCTCTCTCTGTTTGGCAAATAAATCAGATGTTTGTTGACTGATGTACTGTCTGGACTCTTGGTCTCCTTGTCTTTTATTCTTGCTGATACTTTTAATTACTATAGATCTGGTGCATTAATTTTTCTTTTGAGGGTGTTGGGTGTAGGAGACTTTTAACGAAATCAACTGCCATCTTGCTAACCATGTGACTCCCTGTATGTGCTCTATTCCCAGTGATGGCATATGGATATGTGAGAGAGTGTGACCCAGGTTTATGGGGAAAACATTCAAGTGTTCCTTTTATTACTTTGCTATTTAATTAAATGTCTTTGCTTTGAAGTAATTGTATCCTTGGACTGACATATAAAAGTAAATGCATTGGTAGAGGCTTGGGATCTATTATTTTGAGTAGATAAGGAAAAGGAATAATTTAAATCTAGGGTAGCTTTTCTGGGGACTTTCTATGTGAGAAGGGCACCCCAAGTGCTATATTTACTAGCCTTAAGCTTTAAGACTCTATTTCACTGTTTCAAACTTTCTTCACGTGTTAAAATATTTTCCACTTAGGTTCATACACAACTTGTTTCAATTTGATGAATAAATAATTCAATTCAACCCAGTCATTTATTCAGACTGGCACGTGTGGTCAGCCAAGTCAGACCTTCCACACTAAAGATGAAGGATGAACTGCCCTTTCCCAAAATACTCGCTTCTCACTTGTTATTTTCTAAAGGTTAAAACTTGAAGTTTGCATCTAAATTGAAAAGAAGTTAGGGACTTGGGGGGGAAAGAGGCAAAGGGAGCCCTTGAGTGTTAGAGCTTCTGCTGCTTCTGGGATGCTACAGATCAACATTGAGAACCCCTTGATTTTTTGAGTTAGGGAACCAAACATAGCTAGAGGAAAGTCTCATTTGTGATGGAGAGTCAATTAAAATCTCCCTTTTGATCCATAATCATGACTTTACCTGACCAATGAAAAGATTGTGTGGGAAGGTGGTCATTATTTTCTTAGATCCCTATATTCTAGCCTCTTCCCACATTGTAATCTCTTAGAAGCGATCTCCTCTTCTGAATTTTACACCTAATATTCCTGTGTGGAGACAACATTTTTACATGGATATTTAAATATTGATGAATTTACCTTAGATTGATATTTTTTGGGGGTTGACCAGGCCATATGAGATAATTTAACTTTCATCTTCCTAGCACTAAACACACACACACACACAGACACACATACTCTCACATGCATACACTCATATTTGCACATTGTCATGCACAACATCATTCACAATCAAAGACTGATAAATGATGATAAGATAAATAAGGTAAAAGATTTAGGGAGTAAGGGAAGGGAATAAGCATCATTTAGCACCTATTCTGTGGTAGGCATTGGGCTAAGTGCTTTACAAATATTATCTCATTTGATCTCCAACAATCTCATGAGATAGGTGCTAATATTATCTCAATTTTACAGTTGAGGAAAATGAGACAGATAATGGCTAATGACTTGCCCTGGGTCACACAGCTAGTAAGTGTCTGAGAAAAGATTTGAACTCAAATTTTCTGGACTCCAGGCCCAGTACCTGAACCTCAGTGACCTTAGAGACCATTTAATCTAACCCCCTTGTTTTACAGATGAGGGAACTGAGACCTATAGAGGTTAAATATTTTGACCACGGTCAGAGAGATGGTAAGCAGTAAGGTTAGGATTTGAATTCTGGCCCTCAGACTCCAAATTCATCTTCATTTCCATAACCTATATGGGTTCTCTTGTACTCTGAATTTAGCAACCTTTTTCAAACTAGTGAATAGGCATTTATGTAGACTTACTCACACATGTTCACCCCCAACCCCAGCACATATATATCAGATTTAACAGTGAATTTTTTTTAAAAAAAGCAAAGCATATCCCTGTGGAGGAAGAGCACATTTTTTAGTTTGTTTAAGCTAATCTTCCCAGGGAATCTCAGTACCTTCCCCCTGTCCTTTACTACATAGACAGAGGAATAAAGGATATTCTGTTACTCTTTTTTCCTCTAAATGCACTCTCTACTTTTCCCTGACTTGGATTGCTTTGATCTGGGCTTCCTACTCTATTCCCCACTCCCCATGGATGACCTATCCTTGTCGCTGCCTCAGTGAAGCTGCAGCCTCTCTCTCTCTCTCTCTCTCTCTCTCTCTCTCTCTCTCTCTCTCTTTCTCCCCCTCTCTTCTTCTTCTTCCTCCTCTTCTTCTTCTTCTTCTTCTTCTCCTCCTCCTTCTCTCCTCCTCCTCCTCCTCCTCCTCCTCCTCCTCCTCCTCCTCCTCCTCCTTCTCCTCCTTCTTCTTCTTCTTCTTCTTCTTCTTCTTCTTCTTCTTCTTCTTCTTCTTCTTCTTCTTCTTCTTCTTCTTCTTCTCCAGAGAGGACAACACACTCTATGGTTTTTCCTTGTCCTCCCTTCAGCCTTCCAGGATGAGATGGGAAGAGTTTGCTGGACTCATTTCTGAGAATCCCACTCCTGGTACTTATCTATCTTAATCATCAGTCCTGCTGGTATGGCCACTGGTGTTTCTGCAGTTCCTCCGTCGGGTGACCTGTAGACTACTCACAGATAATAGTATGGTAGATTTATTGCTAGGATAACAGGGTAATTGAAGAATTTAGCAGCTGTGAAAAGTCCTTGTCAGCAGTATTCTTAGTATAGTTATTCACAGGCTCTGATTTTCAATCCCCAGAGCTAGGTTCTGTATAGCTATAATGAAATGGAAACCATTGGCAAGACATAGGCTCTTACATTTCCAGTGACCCATCCTTCTCTGATATTAAGGAATTTTATATCCTTCAGGAGGCTTGGATGGATCAGCAGGACCCTCATGATCTGACTAGGAAAATTACTGTTATCATATCACAAGATAGACTTGTGCACGGCACATCAGAGGGAAGAAGGGTTGGTAAAACTCTTATGACATGAGATCGTATCCCATGGACATGCAGGAGTCCAGAGCTAATGGAACATGTCTGCCACATGGGAGTACATGGACTTAGTGTTAAATACTGTCTTCTACAGTCATCATTATATAGCTTATGCCTAGGTTCTAGCTCTCAAATAATGTTAGTAGGGGAATAGGTGAATAAAGCTGACTTTTCTATTGTTGGGCTATGGCTATTGTTTCAACAAGCAAAGTAACATGAACAAAAAAAGCTAGGACAATAATTTAGGGGAGGCACAATATTATTGGGCTATTTTAGTCATTACAATCAGACTTATCTGGGGCAAGATGTCCATGACCATGATTTTTAAAAAATATTCTTCTTCATTACCTCTCTGCCTTGGAATGCCTAGCATCATTTAAAAATCTGTTCACTCTTTGTCTCCTATTTTTTTTTGGATCTCCAAACTTTAGTATTCCACCAACTAAATTCCTTTGTATTGCCTTTTATACATTTTGCATTTATTTATCCATACATGTGTCATTTTCACCCTACAAACTGCTTGAAGGCAGGGGCTATTTTTATTTTTTCTTTTGTATCCTCAGCATCTTACTGAACTGAGTGTAATTGGTAGTTGATCTCGGCAGTATCAAGAATTTGACTCTATGGTGAAAGAAAGATCAAACTGTAGGTTTGAAGGAATTAGGATGGCATTCCCTGGGGTAAGGGAAAATAAAATACTGGAAAATAGCAAAACAAAAACAATTATGAAGACAAAAGAGAATTGGTGAGGTTGAGTGAGGAGAAGAAAAAGAAGCAGAAGTGGGAGCAGCAGCAGCAGCAGCAGCAGCAGCAGCAGCAGCAGCAGCAGCAGCAGCAGCAGAAGAAGAAGAAGAAGAAGAAGAAGAAGAAGAAGAAGAAGAAGAAGAAACAGAAAAAGAAGAAACAAAAGAAGGAGGAGAAGGAAGATGAGAAAGAGGAAGAGGAGGAAAAGGAGGGAAGGAAGGAAGAAAAGAAAGTCATAGGTATTTGGAAATTGCTGGGCATATACTCCTTGCATCCTTTTAGGATACATTCATCTGAAACTAAACCTCACAACTATGGATTCCCAAGGCAGATGTCTTAGATGTAGTCCTTTGTTCTAGTATCTTTTTTTAAATTCAGCCTGAACTTACATACACAAGCTAGATAGTTGGGGTTTTTTTGTTTTGTTTTGTTTTGTTTTTTACAAAAGATCAGTATAAAGCCCTTAGGTATTCTGTTCAATTACTAGAACATATTATAAGAAGTGGGGAAAGGCACACTCAACTGATGAAGTTGATTGTGTCCAAAGTTTGGCTGGGACTAATTAAATGGATTAATTTTTCAGTTCCCAGAGCTGCCTTTTGAACCATCTCAGATACAAAACACCTCAGTTTAGGAAGTAGTGAAGAAAATTCCTGATCGAATATAAGTTAATTTATAAAGACTGAGGAGTGGCTCTGAAGAGTTAAGAATTAAGTCACAAATTTGACCTATAGGGAAATTTAAAGGCATCTTTATTCTTCTTGTATCTAACATTGGCTATTTTTGGTTCTCAGAATATAAAGATAGCCTCAGCTCCCAAATCCCAGTTCAAGAGATCTTCATCTTCTGGCTTTGTGGCTTCCTTCTAGTCTCAGTTAAAATTCTACCTTCTACCAGAAACCTTTCCCCATTCTTTTTAATGTTAGTGCCTTCCCTCAGAAATGACCTTTAATTTGTCCTGTATACATCTTCTATGTCCACAGTTGTTTATATGTTGTTGTCTCTATTATAATGAGAGCTCTCTTAGGGGCAGGGACTATTTTGCCCTTTTTGTATTCCTAGGACTTAGCACAACAACTGGCACCTTTTGCATGCTTAAATCAATGCTGGTTGACTTGATTTCACAGCTGTGGGAACAGGCCCTCATCTCTATGCAGTGAATAAATTTATAAGGTCTATCATAGGGTGAGAGCCAGGTTCTCTCATTCTACCTCCTTGCTTTGATAGTTCATCTAATTCGAATATCAAAAATCCAAAAGTTTAGATCCAGGAATGGAGATAACACTTTGTTTTTTGCCAGTTAATAAAACAAAGTCAAAACCTAGATTGAGAAATGAGAATAAAAGCTTTTTCTATATACAAAGGGACAACTGGGAAACAATTTTGCTGCTATTAGATAAAGAAATTTTGCAGTTCCTTAAAATGAAAGTGGAGCATTGTGAGTGATTGAAAGATCAAGGGTGTGACTATTTATGTCAGTCAGTTAATATATATTTATTAAGCAATTACTATGTGCCAAGAGGAATGCTAAGTGCTAGGGATACAAAGAAAGGCAAAAGACCATCTTTGTGTATGGAGCTAAATTGAAATGGAGAAGTAGATTATGGGAATTGAGTAGAATGAGGACCTGAGAAATTAAAGTATTTGAGGAAGCATCAGTATGCATGTTTGTCCCTTACTATGGGGTCTAAAAATAGGGTAGACAGAAAGCCTGTAGGTCATTCACTGAACTCATAGATGAGGGGGTGAGAATGTCCTAGGGGTTTATGGATAATGTCTGTCAAGAATTCAACTGGGTGAGAAGTTTGTATACAATCACAGACACAACATATGTGTGATGACCAACTATGACAGACTGGACCCTTCTCAGCAATGCAGTGATATAAGTCAAATCCAAAGGACTCATAAAGGAGAGAGATGTCTACATCCAGAGAAAGAACTAGAAAGAACTGTGCTTGAATCCTGATGGAAGAAATCTAATTGATCTTTCTCTTTTCATTGTTTGGTTTTATTTCCTCTTTACCATTTTTCATCCCATCTAATACAATATGCCTTTGTAACTTGACTAATGTCTATTGTTAAAGTATTTGCAAATCCTATACTGGACTATATGCCGTCGTGGGGTGTGGGGGGAGGGAGGGAAGGGAAATTTGAAACTCAGGGAACTATGGAATTGAATCTTGTAAACTAAAAATAAACAAATAAATTTAAAAAAAAAGAATTCAACTGGGTGATAAATTTGGATAGTGTGAACCTCAAAGGAAGAGTTGTTGCATGACAGTGGGAGAGACTCTAGGAGGGATATTGGGGAGCAAGAAGTATTCCAACTTCCCTACCTTGATTAAAATCAGAGGGAATGGGAAAGAAAATGAAGTCTATACTGGAAAGGGGGATAAGGGAAGTAACATTATCAGGAAGGATCCAGGTTTCACTGAGTGACAGAAGATAGAAGCAATGAGAAAGGGGGAAGTTTAAGAAGAAAGAAAATTCATTATTTATAAAACATTCCAGTGAAATAGGTAGAATTATGATTCCTTTAGCTAATCATGATCTTTTATCATCTCATCTTCCCCTATGCTTTATGACCCTTAATTCTATTTTTTGTCTCCACTATAATCTCCATTCCCCTACCCCTCAGTTTTTACTCAGGCCATCACTCCTCCACTGGCTAAAATCTCTTCCCTTCCCTACTTCAATCCCTTGCTAGGCCAATATAACTTTATACTATTTTCTATATTCAAATCCCTTGTTCTCTTGTTATATCTCCAAACATCCCTTGCCAAAATCTAACTATGGATTACTCCTGAATTTCACCTCTTTCCTTCTTATTCATGTGTTGCTGAAAGGTGCTGGGGCTGGATATCACAAAACCACATTGATTGAGCCCACAGCAAATTTGTGTTATCTAATCCAACTGGGCCCTCTCTGTAGCAAGGCACTCATTCTACTCCTCCCAGACAGATTTGCTATCCTAATTTTCACAGCAGTTATTGAGTCTATTTGTCTCTCCCCAAGATTCTAATGGAACCACTGTTTTTATCTCTCAATTGAGGACCTTGTTATATAGTTCACCCAAAAATTGAGGCCATTAACACTCTTCCCCCTTTCTCATCTCATTTCACTTTGGCTATCTTCCCTTCCATTCTGGTCTCTGATGAAGAAGTAGCCCTTCTCCTTACCAAGGCCAATTCTTCTACATGCAACCTTGATCCCATCCCCTCTCATCTTCTCCAAGTAGACTACCCCTCCCATCGGTTGAATTCTTTCTCTTATTTTCCATTTCACCTTATTAAGTGACTCTTTCCCTAATGCCCATAATTCATGTATTCTTCATCATACTGTGAAGGGGAATAATGATCACACCTGTGATCAACCAGGTGAAGGGAGGGAAACAATGAAAGCAATTAGCAAAGTCCTGTTGTTCACTTTATCAGATTGCTTTTACAGTCTTTTCCATTGCTCCCATATAATCACCTAGGACTAATTCATTAGTTAGATATGCCACTCCTGGCTATATTATTACTTCAGTGTGTATAAGTCCCATGATATGTAGGCTGCTAACATCCTTTGTTGGTTGATAGAACCAAAAGCTTATTGTAAAGTACAAGCTAAAGTCTCAATGGATTCTTTGCCACAGTTAAATTCCACTATTTACCATCACTGTAAAACATATTAAGCTATCTGAAGAAATATGATGCAGCTAGTTAACAATATCAAGAGTACAAAAGTCCATGTATTTGCACATCTATTAATTTTTTGATAAGTTTCTAATAAGCTTCACATCTTATTAATTTATAAAATATCACATCATCATAAAAATACAATCTAACCTAATCCAAATATCAATAGGAAAACTAATATCTCTAGCAAATAAAATAATTTCACTATCCTATGGGCCAGTTTAGAGTGCACCATTCTTTGTTCAGTCATGTCCAACTGTTTATGACATTTGGGGGTTTTCTTGGCAAAGATACTGGGGTGGTTTGTCATTTTCTTCTCCAGCTCATTTTACAGATGAGGAAATTAAAGCAAACATGGTTAACTGATTTGCTCAGGGTCACACCACCAATAAGAGTCTGAGGCCAGATTTGAGCTCATGAAGATAGGTCTTCTTGATTCCAAACCCAGAGCTCTATCAACTGTGCCACCTAGCTGCCATTTAGAGTAAATAGAAGAGTATAAAACAAATTTAAAATCAATAAAGCCTTAAAGAGGGTTCCCTCACTCATCCCCATGATCCCATGTTATAGAAGTTATGAAGAAGCTTGCTTATCATGAGTAAATGAATTGATCAATTAATGAAGTAATGGTTGAGTATTTACTGTGTGCTAAACACTGGGGATAAAAATACAAAAGTAAGAAAATCCTTGCTTTCAAGGAGCTCACATTCTAATGGGGGGAACAACACCAAATGGAAGGTTTCAGCTGCAGGTCAGAGGGAAAAGTCCCATGGTCCTTAGAGAACATCAGCAAAGCAGATGGTCATGACTCTTCTTTAATCTCATTACCACTGATAAAATCATAACAGTTTTTGATTATCCATTCTACATTCATGGAATCAGAGATTTAGAGCTCAAAGGGACCAGAGAAGTTATCTAGTCCAATCTCTTCATTTGGCAAATGAGGAAATGAGGCCTAAAGGAGTGATGTGTTTTAGTCCATATCACATGGGGAGTAAATGGCAGACACTCAACCCAAACTCAGGTCCCATGCCTCCAAGTTGAATGTGTTGCCACTGTACCAAATTGCCCTAGAGTTTTCTAGGAAATAAATAACAAAATGCATCATAGTTTACAGAATAGGCAAGTTTTTCAAGATACAAAATCACCAAAGATGGCAAACATTTTAAATATTAGTACCAATGCTATGGCTTCCAAAGACTAGATTTTACAATTCCAGATATTCCCTGTTATGGAAGACTCTCTTCTCCTCTTCCCTACATGCTCCCACTTGGTGACCCCATCAATCCAAATAGGTCCAATTATCTTTTCTATTTAAATGACTCTTAGATCTATAAGTCTATCTCCTGAGCTCTAGTTGAAAGTCACTAACCAGTTATTAGGGGCAGCTAGGTGGTCCAATGGATAGAGCCCTAGGTTTGGAATCAGGAAGACTAATCTTCCTGAGTTCGAGTTTGGTTTCAGACACTTACTAGATTGTGACCCTGGGCAAGCCACTTGACTCTGCCTAAGTTTCCTCATTTATAAAATTATCTGGAGAAGGAAATGTCAAACCATTCCATTAGCTTTGCCAAGAAAACCCCAAAATGGGGTCATGAAGAGCTGGACATGACTGAAACAACCAAACAACAGAACCAGTTGTTAGGTATTTCAAACTGGATGTCCTAGAGGCATCTCAAACTCAACATGTTCAAAACAGAACTTATTATCTTTCCTCCCAATCCATCCACAGCATCTCTCTTCCACATCTCTCCTTCCCCTCCCCTTATTATAGTCACCACCCATGCCCTTATTATCTTTTGTCCAGACTGTTGCAATTGCCCTTTTAGTCTCCCTAGCTTAATCCTTTTTCCTATTCTAATCCATCCTCTAGCTTCCAAAGAAATTTTCCTCAAGTGTAGATAGATGTGATTTGCAACCTCCTACTCAACAAAGTCCAGTGGTTCCTGTTTCCTCTAGGACAGCGGTTGGCAAACTACTGGCCAAGTGCCAAATCTGGCCCTATGCCTGTTTTTGTAAGACCAAGAATGTTGGTTTTTTTCTATACAAAAATACAACATACAAAATTAAAAAAAAATACAAATACAATAAAATACAAAAAAAATTCAAAATCTAAAAGAACACTCTTAGCTCTTAGTTCTTGGGCTTGGTAGAGTAGATTTGGGATTCCAGCAGTAGTTTGCTAAGTCCTGTTCTAGGATCAACATTAACTCTTCTATTTGGGATTTCAATCTCCTCACAACCTGCTCCCTTCATAACTTTCTAGTGTTCTTACATATTAATTCCTTTCACATCATCTATGATCCAGCCATACTAATCAATTCACCACTCCTCATGCATGCCCCGTATCTCCTCTCTGTGCTCTTGCACTGACTTTCCATCATGTCTGGAATCTTCTCTCTTCCCACCTTTAATGTCCCACTTGGAATCTTCTCTATTCCCACTTCTAACTTTTGGAATCCTCAAACCTTTTATATTAGGCCTTTCCTAGATCCCATACTCCCTCTAGTGAGATGTCTTTTTTTTTTAATTAAACAAATGCTTTATTAACTTCTGGTTTACATAATTCATTTCCACCAAATTTTGAGTTACAGTTTTCCTCCATTTTCCCCTACCCACCACCCCAGAATAGCAGTCCCACTAGATATCCCTTCATCCAATCTGTTCTCTCCCATATCTTCTCCCATACCCCCTTCGACTTTGCCATTAGGGCAAGGTGAATCTCTGAGCCCCAATGCCTGGACATCTTATGAAATATTTAATTTTAAAACTTCGATTTTCAGATCCATTCCCTTCCTCCCTTGTCACCCACTCCCGCTGGGAAGATAAGCAATTCAGTATGTGTTGTACATGTATAACTATGCAAAACATTACCATAGTAGATATATTGTAAAAGACTGCTTATAGTTCCCTCCCATCCATCTCACCTCCCACCTGGTCCATCCCCTACTTTGATCCTGTCCTTCTTTGATAGTGGGTACTTCCAACCTCCCCTACCCCCCAGAATGCCCTCCCCTCCATCCTCCCCCCTCTCACTCCCCTTTCCCCTACTCCCCTGCAGGGTGAGATATCCCATTTAGTATGTATGTGATTCTCTCCTTGAGGCAACTTAAATGAGAATATGGTTTTGCCCTTTTTGCCTTCCTGTTCTTCCCCTCCCCTGCAACTACTTCCCCTTGCCTCTTCTACATGAGATAGTTTACCCTACCCTGTCTCTCTCCATCTCCTCTTGCCACTTTCCTCTCTCACCTCTTGACTTCACCCCTTAAGAATCATCCATTTTGGGGGTGGCTCAGTGTCGCAGTGAGCAGAGCGCTGGCCCCCGGAGTCAGAAGGACCCGAGCCCAGATCTGGCCCCAGACACCCAATGCACACACAAACAAACTCCCAGCGGTGAGACCCTGGGCAAGCCACCCAACCACAATTGCCCTACAAAAGGCAAAAAAAAATCATCCCTTCCCATCAAATTCAACCTGTGCCCTCTATCCATGTATACCTGTAAACATATGCCCATATACCCTTCTTCAATTATTTTCATAATGAGAAAGGTTTCATCAGACAGAGTTATTGTTTTTCTATGTAGGAATGTAAATAGTTCAACTTTGATAAGTTCCTTTTGATTTCTTTTCCTTGATTACCTTCTCAAGCATCTCTTGCTTCTTGTGTCTGAATGTCAAATTTTCTATTCAACTCTGGTTTTTTCCTCAAGAATGCTTGAAAGTCCTCTATTCCACTGAATGACCATATTTTCCCCTGAAACAAGATACTCAGTTTTGCTGGGTAGGTGACCCTTGGGTTCAGTCCCAGCTCTTTTGCCCTCTGGAATATCATATTCCATGCCCTTCAATCCCTCAGTGTAGAAGCTGCCAGGTCCTGGGCTATTCTGATTGTGTTTCCACAGTATTGAAATTGTTTATTGCAGGGGGGTGGCTAGGTGGCGCAGCGAGTAGAGCATTGGCCCTGGAGTCAGAAGGACCTGAGTTCGGATCTGGCCTCAGACACTTAACACACACAAACAAAAACCTAGCCCTGTGACCTTGGGCAAGTTACTTAACCCCAATTGCCCTCCAAAAACAAAAACAAAAAGAAATTGTTTATTCCTGGCTGCTTGTAGTATTTTCTCCTTGATCTGGGAGTTCTGGAACCTGGCTATAATATTCCTAGGAATTTTCTTTTTGGGATCTTTTTCAGGAGGTGATTGATGAATTCTTTCAACCTCTATTTCCTCCACTGGGTCTAACACATCAGGTCAATTTTCCTTGAGAATTTCTTTAAGGATGATTTCTAGGTTCTTTCTTTGATCATGGCTTTCAGGTAGTCCAATAATTTTTAAATTATCTCTCCTGGATCTATTTTCTGGGTCAGTGGTTTTTCCCATGAGATATTTCACATTGCCTTCTATTCTTTCATTTGTTTGGATCTGTTTAACAGCATCTTGATTTCTCATAAAGTCACTAGCTTCCATTTGCTCCAGTCTAACTCTGAAGGAATGAATCTCCTCATTTCATTCTTTTTACATCTGGCAAATTTGGCTTTTTAAGGCATTCTTCTCCTCATTGCCTTTCTGAGCCTCTTTTGCCATTTGAGTTAGTCTATTTTTTACAGTGTTATTTTCCTCAGTCAGGCTGTTGACTCTCATTTCATACTTTTCTTGCATCTTTATCATTTCTCTTCCCAATTTTTCCCCACTTCTCTCTCTCTCTCTTTTTTTTTTTTTTGCTTTTGGAGGGCAATAGGGTAAGTAACTTGCTCCAAGGTCCACTGCTAGGTTTTTTTTTTTGTTTGTTTGTGTTCGAGTCAAGTGTCTGAGGCTGATCCAACTCAGGTCCTTCTGACTCCAGGGTCAGCGCCACTCACTGCGCCACCTAGCTGCCCCCACCCCACTTCTCTTATCTGCTTCTTAAGGTCCTCTATGGCCTATAGCCAGCTTGTATTTTCATTTGGGGCTTTTGGTGCAGGAGTTCTAACCTCACAGTCCTCCTCCATGCTTTGATCCTCTTTGCCCCTAAAATAGGAGTCCAATGTTGAATTTTTCTGTTTATTTTGTTTCTTTTGCCTAGGCATGTTGCCACTTAATTACTTGATTTTGGGGCTTGTTGCCACAGTAGGACTCTGCCACTAGATAGGGGAGCTTCCGCTCAAACGTGGGGTCTTCACAACTTCTGGCAGTTGGGTGGCCTCTGTAAAGCCTCCACCCACTCTGGCAAATTGGATACCCACCCCAAACTCCCCCCCCACCCCAGTCCACAATCCATATCCAGGCAGTTTAAAGCAAGAGTGATTAACCCCCAGACTGATTGCTGGATCTCCCTACAGTTCGAAGACCAGGAGCTAGAGCCACTACTGATGCTGCAAAATGGTTTCTGTGCTGCTGTTTCTTCAGCAGCTTTTCGCCCTCAGGGGAGGAAGCCACGAGTTCCCCAAATACTGGTCCCAGAGTCCATAGGGCACTGACCTCTCACTTTGTCCTAGGCATATCTGTGCTCATAATTCTGGAATCCCCACAGCTGCTGGCCCAGCCGCCCTGGGGCTAAAACCTTGGCTCACAGGCCTCGGCTCAGCTCCCAGAGCGCTGTTCTAGTGAGATTTCTTACCCCTAAATACCATGTATTCTTTAAAAAACAAAACAAAACAAATACCATGTATTCTTTTTGTGTACATTATGTATATACTTAAAAAGTATAGTGATTCCTTATAACTAGTGGTCCCTTATAACTCTGAAAGTCTGTAGTTCTATTATACTTCTGGGGTGTTTTTTTTTATGGGGAACATAATTAAAATTGAAAATAGAAGTTAAAAGTAAGGGTCACTGCAATAATTTTAATTCAGATGAATGCATCTCAAAATCATCTACATGAATAAGAAGCACCATGCCCATATCTCCCAGTTTCAGCATTCCATGCTGGTTGGGTTCTGAAACCATCACAAGGCAGAGTTATCAATATTGATGTGACAGCTGCCAAGGTGTGGCACAATCATCCATCAATTACTTTCCACAACAAATATCAACTATGTCATGGATAATAATTGTTCCCAACTAGAATCAACTGCACTATGTATACTAATGGTCTCTAACTAATATCAAGGAGAAGATGCATTCCCAGTCATATAGCATATCCAATTAGATTTATATTGAATCCAATTTTCATCTAATTGTAATCTTGAAATCCATATAATTTGTAAATTTAAATTGATCAAATATAAAATGCCAAATATAATGCCAAATTACTCATTTCTCCTGTGATTTCGGTATGAATGAAATCACAGGTCTGGCCAACTCATTTATCAGAGAGGGCAGTATCAAATTCCTCTGACATTTTCTATTTCTTCCATATATTTATTATAGAATTCAGCATATCTTCAGGTATTCCTGATTAAGGGAGACATAGAGATTTTCAGCTGACAGAAATGCAGCCCCAAAGCCAAGAGCTTTTTGCTGCTGACAGATATAATAATAAAGTCAGGGATGTGGGCCAGATGAGTGGAGAATAATGACTTTTCATCCTTTCCTTAGCTTTTGTTATGGTTCAAATTCATTTGCATGACAAGCTGGAGAGGATCTTGGGAATTTTTAACTCTGTCATGGGAAAGGGGCTTCAATTCAGCCATAGATACTGGGAGCTAAAAGGAAAGACAATAAGCCTAGGGGCATTCTACCTTGTTAGCCTGTGGGAGCAGTTCATTGCCTCTAGCTATAAAAGCACTCTATTCTTGCCTTTCTCTCCCTGTTTTGTCCTTTCCTATTTTGTCTTCTAGCCTTGGTTCAGATCCTATGGTGAGACCTTAGGCACCTCTAGATTTCACTCCCTCATCTACGAAACAAGGGTGATGATTAGACTGGATGAGGGCTTATGTCCCTTCTAGCTCCAAATCTCATATCCTAGGATGCTAGCCATTGCCCCTTAGAACTCAGGAGATGAGATGTGACTTCCTTGTTCAATAAACTCCAGTGACTTACTAATATCTCCAGGAGCAAATACAAACTCCTCTGTTTTGTGTTTTAAGATCTTTATAATTTAATTCCATGTTACATATTAGTTTTACAATATTATCACATATTGTTTCATTTCATATACTTTACAATCCTGCCAAATTTGTCTTCCTGCTGTTTCTCACACATGGCATTCTCTCCCTTCTCTGGGGTTTTGTATAGGTGCTCTTCCTGTTCCCTCTCATTTGCCTTAAATGCACTCTGTTCTTCCTTTCTGCCTCTTTGGATACCTAGCTTTCCTCAAATCTCAATTCAGAAACTATACCTCTTCCTACACAAGGCTTTTCTTAATCTTCCCAGCTGCTAGTAACCATCACCACTACCCTCCTTAAAAAAAAATCTCCCAATACTTAGTTTGGATATATTTTGCATGTACTGATGGGAGTAACTGTTGTTCCCCTGATAGAATATAAATTCCTTGAGAACAGAGATGTTTCTGTCTTTGCTTTTGTATTCCTAGCACACAGCACAGTGCCTAAAATATACATGGAAAACACATAATAATCACTTAGTGATTGCTTAATTGTGGTGACCAGTGAGAAGCCCAGAAGAGATGAAGCCCAGAGGGAGGAGGAAGGAATGTTCAGCAGTGACTAGGAGGCCAGGCAAATGCTCTGTCCAGTGAAGAGCACAGAAACCCAGGAAGCAGAGGGACTCCGTGATAGGAACAGCAAAGATGTAGCCCTGTCCATGGGGTAGCAATAGATGTGGCATTAGCCAAGGCTCAAGCCCGACAGAAAGCAGCACTCAGCAGGGAACAAGGCAAAAGAGAAGGAAAAGGAGAAGAAGAAGAAGAAGAAGAAAGAAGAAGAAGAAGAAGAAGAAGAAGAAGAAGAAGAAGAAGAAGAAGAAGAAGAAGAAGAAGAAGAAGAAAAAGGAAGAGGAGGAGGAGGAGAAGGAGGAGGAAGCAGAGGAGGAGGAGGAAGAGGAGGAAGAGGAAGAGGAGGAGAAATGACATTGTTGAAAGCTTTTGACGATCTCAAGGGCTTTTGAATGGATGTGAATCAAGTAATAACTTGAACTTGAGGTAGTTTTTCCCCCCATTTATCCCACATACAAGAAAGCGGTAGACAGGTGCTTTACTTACCAGTTTTTAATTAAGCTTCAAGACTACATTTTGCTAACCCTTTCAGATGCTTAAATGTTTTGCAATTGGATTCATATACAAGTTGCTTCAATTTGATTGATGAACAATCCAATTCAACCCAATCATTCATTCTGACTGGCATATTCGGTCAGGAAAGTCAAACTTTCCACATTAAAGATGAATGAGGAGTTGCCCTTTCCCAAAACACTCCTTTCCCCATGCTGTTTGCTAAAGGTTAAAACTTAAAGTTTGCATCTAAATTGAAGGGAGATTGAGGGTTTGGAGGGAAGGAAAAAAACCCAATGGAAAGATGTAGAACTGGTGAGGGGTTGTTGCTTTTGCCAGAGTATCCAGGCTTCTGCTGTGTTTGTATGTAGGAGGAGGGGGTACGGTGGAGCATTGTTAAAGACCCTATATTTTCTGGGATTCCAACTGCGCTGGGGATAAAAGCCATAAGTAAAACTGCTAGAAACTTTCTCCTGACTTTTATGCATACCTTTGTTTGAGCAAGCAACAGGCAGGAGTCAGTCCACAAGCAGGTGTTAAATGACCCTGCAATGTGATAAGTGCTGGTGATACAAAATCGGGTAAAAAAACATCACCCCTCCTGATACGGAGCTCAAGTTCTAATGGGAAGGACTTAGAGCAAATAACAATGTACATACAAGAGACAGTAACCACTGAGAGGGAAGACATTACCTATTGGAGCTGGAGGGTGAGGGAGAGGAGTAGAAATGGATGGGATGGGAAAGGCCTCCTACAAAAGAGAATATTTGAGCCAAGTCGTCGAGGAAGCCTAGGGAGACTGGAGATGAGATAGTGGGGGTGGGGGCTGCCAATGCCCATGTATTTAAGTGGTCTCATTCTTATTGTTCATTCCTTTGCTTCATCTGACTCCCAGTATTTGTCTTTCTCCACACTGTATTCTCCTCAGAGTAGCCTGAATATCACCCCCAGAATTCCTGAATGGAGAAGAATGTTTTGTTTTTTGTTTTTTCATAAAGAAATTCATATATATGATGATGTAACCTTATAATTCATTCCTGGTTGGCCCCCCAGAAAAACTGTTAATTTCCTCTCCCCAACCCACCTCAACTCCCACCCAAATCATAGAGACAGAAAAAAGGTCAAGTAACTAAAAAAATCTCTTAGAGGTCTCCTGCACTATGACTTCACTCCCAATTAACAACATTGAATATGCCTTTGATCAGATATAGTCACACGTACCGGGCACATAAATACACAAACAGATTTAAAACTAAGACTATATCATGTACCGTCCTCTGGAACAGTGGTAGATTACTTGGTCATTGTTTGAGCTAACTTTCCTTGGTGAGGTTTTGACTTTTGTCTTGCCCCTGGACTTTGATGACTCTGGAAGAGAGGGTAAAGCTGGCACAATTTTGCCAACTCTGCCTCACTTAAATTCAATTCACCTGAAAGTCAAGACCACCTTCATAATGGTCCTCTTCCAAAATGATGGACAAACAACAACATAATCCTAGTTCAGGCCCCCATCACCTCTTGCCTGAACTACTGAAATCACATTCTAAATTTATCTCTCTTTACTCCATCCCATCCTACTTAACCACCCCAATTACCAGCAAGTCTTTGGAGCTTGTGTATATAGACTTTTTTTATCCTCTGAGATAAATGAGAATAAACTCAACTGACTTTTAGTATTATTTCTATTTACTTTATTGTAGTACAGTCTTGGTTCTTCTTTCTTCACTCTGCATCAGTTCCTATAATTCAGTTCAATAAGTGTTTATAGCAAATGTCTTCCCATGTTTCTCTGAATTTCTTATATTCTTCACTTTTTGCAGTGCAGTGACATAACACTATATTAATATACCACAATTTGTTTAGCTATCCCTAGTTGCTGGGAACTCATTCTGTTTTGTGCTATCATAAAAATACTATTGTGCATATTTTGGTATGTAAGGGACTTTACTTTTTATCTTAGACCCCTTTGGTCCAGTAGTGTGATCATAAGGTCCAAAGATCTAAATAGTATAGTCACTTTTCTCACTTAAGTCCAAATATCTTCCAGAATGGATGGGCCAATTCATTGAATTAGGGCATCTGGCTTCTGATAGCCCCTATGAGATTAAATATTCCATCTTTTATCATCTCTGCTAATATTAGAACAGTGAGGTGAAATCTCAGAGTTGTTTTAATTTGCATTTCTCTTATTGGCAGACATTTTTAATGTAGTTGCTGATAGTTTACATTTCTTCTTTGGAAAACTGCTCATATCCTTTGCCCATTTATCAATTAGGGGATGACAGTATTCTATATTTGTGTGAATTTCATCTTTAACTCTTTGGTCTCCTTTACTCCTCTCAGAGTTCAGTTATCAGCTTCTCAGCTCTACCTGCAGAACGTTGCTGCCCTTTTTCTTCTACATAAAAACCCATGACCCTAGTGTTCTTGTCTCATCCTGTAGAAATTGGAATCATGGGACCTTAGAATCATAGATCTAGAACTGGAGGAAACCTTACAGGCCTACTTCTTCATTTTATAGATGAGGAAACTGAGACCTAGAAAGATCAAGGGACTTACACAAAGTCATTCAGGGAGTGAGTCTGAGTAGCAGAACTTGGACTTAGATCCTTTGACTCTGGTACCTACACTCTTTCTTCCCACTAGCATGCTTTTGTCCTTATTTATCTGTATACACTATATCTTCCCAATAGAATGTGGAGTGTAATGAGAGTTTCTTTTATTGTTTCTGTATCCTCTGTGCCTATCACAGTGCCTGGCACATAGCAGGTGCTTACTAAATATTTGTTGAATTGAATGAATCTACTGGGAGGTCATCCAGATTTGACCACATAAGTAAAATGATCAACCAACCCTTACATACCAAAATCTTGATGCTACAAGCAATTCCATTCGAGGCCAACTTAGCTTCTAAAAGTCTTGACAATGTGTTTCTTTCACTTACCAAAGTTTTGGTTTTGAGACTTATAAGCAACAGTTACAATTTATAACTGGATGACTCCCCACTTGTCCCCTTCAGATTATTCTTAATGCTGCTTCCTAAATTGTCCTGTGACAATAATTTTGATACCTCCTACTCAAATTAATTAGTATTTATTCAATTCACTGGGATTTGGTGGATATCAGTGATTGTATCAATGAATTAAGCAGAATAGCATTAAGTTTAAGTTAGTTATATATGTTTAATGCTGTTAGAATAATAGTTATGAACGATTACTCCTCTGCATATATTGATAATCACTTATATTTCCTGGCTAAATTCATATAGATAGAAATGTAATAAGAGCCTGACTGCTATACTATCCTACCCCCCACTTCCCACCCAATAACATGCTATAATAAGGTTCATTTGCTGGTGTAATACTTCTACACACACCATGAATTATTACTGACCACTACATAGTAAATCTTTGCTTCAAACCTACAACTTCCTTGGACCCTAAGATACCGTTAATCAAACACTAGAGTCTCATGACTTGTGGGAAACCCTGAGATGTTGTTAAGAGGGTCTTATGACCTTCGGAAAGTCTCTGCCAGGATGAAATAAAGTTTATGACTTGTAGAAGGTCTCATGACCTACGAAAGATCGGTTGACAAAGCAGTTATGATTGTGGACAGTTCCCTTAACCAGCCATAAGATTTCCCTACTCTTTAGTTGACCAATCAGTGAATTATACACCTTCTTCTATTTCTAGTGCTCTTCTTAAGTATATAAAAGTAGCTAGCATCCAAGGGGAGGGGTCCCTGATTCTGAGGAAGATCTGGGACCCACTTAATTAGGGACCTCCTGACTCCTTAATAAATCAATTAATAATGCTTGGAGATCATAGATTGGAATTTTATGGCCCACTGTTCAGTGTGATAATTTGACTCAATCAGCCATTTTCAAGTTCCTTTGATAGCTGCCAGTTTCCCAGTTTACTAGTTATAATTTTTTCCTCTATACTTTAAGGTACTTCAAGTCTCCATTTGTCACTTTTCCAAAGTATCTTTCAATGTATCATTAAATTCTATGTTCCAACCACGGGAGTGTACTTGTTGGTCCCCAAGTAGGGTCCTCTGCATTATCCTCTCGGTTCTTTGCACAAAGTCTCCATGCTATTTTGTCTCTTCACTTCCCATTGAAATCAGAAGATTTCATCAAAGAACAAGATTTTAAGTGAATGCAAATCTAGTATCACTAATGAACCCTTGACACTTAACTCTTACCAAGGCAAACCATTGAATGAATCAATAACTAAGTGTTAAACACTGAGTGCCCAGAACTGTACTGGTTGTAGGGAGGGTGATGTTAATGTGTTTGTGCTTGCATTCTCTATTGTCTGTGTGTTTCTGCATTTTCTTACATCTATGTCAATATCTCTTATTTTCTCTATAGATTGTGACATCCTTCTTGGAATTCAGAATCTCAGTGTTGGAAAGGGTATTAGAGATCATCTAGTCTGGCCAATAGCTAACCAGAATCCCTGATATAATATTCTCAGCAGACAGAGATTAAACTTCAACTTTAAGACTTCCAGAGAAGGGGAAGTCACTACCTCCTATGAAAGTTTTCCTTACATTGAATCAAAATCTGCCACTCTGAATCATAAACCTATTATTCCTAGCTCTTCCCCTTGGGGTCAAGAAGAACAATTCTAATAGCTCCCTAACATAACAGTCATTGAAAACAGTTATCATATCCTCTCTAAGACTCATCTACTCCAGGATAAACATCTCTAGCTTCTTCTATGACCTTCATCAATTTCTTCAGGCTAAAAAATCCCCATTCCTTCAAGCAATATAACTATGACTCAGTTTCCATTTCTTTGACCATCCTAGATATTTTCTTCTGTATATGCTCCAGTCTGTCAATATCCTTCCTTAAAAGAAGTGCCAAGAGCTGAAACAAGGACTACAGAAATGGTATGACCAGGACAAAATAAAACAGGATTTATTTTCCTAATCCTGGACATGATAATTTTCTTGCTTTTTTTTTGGAGAGGGGAAAAGGCAGAGCAATTGGGATTAAGTGACTTGCCCAAGGTCACATGGCTAGTAAGTGTCAAGTGTCTGAGGCTGGATTTGAATTCAGGTCCTCCTGACTCCAGGGGCAGTGCTCTATTCACTGTGCCACCTAGCCACCCCCATGAAATTTTCTTAATGTAGACTAATATTACATTAGTATTTTGGACTTCCATTTCACATTATTGACTCATATTTCAGTTCACTATGACCTTCAGATCTTTCCCCTTCCAACTAGTCTAGTCTCTTTTCCCCCATCCTGTACTAGTGGAGTTGGTTTCTAAAACCAAGTGGGGGACTTTACAATAATCCCTACTAGATATTATCTTATTACATCTAGCTCATGAGTCTAGTGTATTGAAATCTTTTTGGATTGCAGCACTGACCATCTCAGCTGCTGTCACCACTCTATAGCATCTACGGTTTGGACAAGCTAACTATCAGTGCCTTCTTTCATCTGGTCGTTGATAAAAATGTGAACACACATGATAGAAAGAGTGTTGGATCTGGAATTAGAGCATCTGGGTCACATCAGTAGTAATCATCAGAGGCATTATTTGAACCCAATTTCTCTGATCCCAAATCTAATACTCTTCCCACTACACCATGTCCCATCACATTGAAACTTTTTTTTGTCCTAGGTAAGCTATTACCTAACATGGAGCTGATTTGCTTTGGTAAAGGTGCTTTCTCCAGTGGGGGTTCCCTCTACCAATCAAATCAAAGGTCTAGCCCCAAAAGTCCTTCCCTGCTAGCCACAGTTCAGTCTAGGCATCACTGTTCTAACACTTAGAGGACTATGCTGTTTGTTTTATGTATTCATGCTGAGTTACCTACCCTTGCTTCCATCTTCTATATCTGTCTTTTAAAAATCTAAGTTAATCGATGAGTTAGTTCCCTCAGCATCCACACCAGTTTCTTTAGAAAGCTTCCCCTTTTCTGTTACATGAGAATTATTTATGTTTTTATTGCTACAATTTATTTTTGTGTATCTTATTCTTCAGGAGAGGATTTCTCCTGCAAAATTTTGGGCCAAGGGATTTTATCTGAACTCTCTGAAATCTGCTCTTATAAAATCTTTTGCTCAGTTTTCCCCTCCTTTACCTATTGCAAATTCTAGAATAGTCTGGTCACTTCTGTATAAAGAGGCAACAGGGCACAGTAGAAAGAACACTAGTTCTGGAGTTAGAGGACCTGGTTTCACATCTCCACTCTAATGCTTACTATTTGTATGACCTTGGACAAATCACTTACCCTCTATGAGTCTCAGTTTCCTCTTCTGTAAAATGAAAAAAAATGGACTAGATGGTTTCTGAGGTCCTTTCTGACTTTAGAGCTATGATCCTTCAATTTCCATTTTTTTCTGCTTCTACACTGGCATCTCTCTTTCTCTCCAATTTCCCTCCCTGTTTTTCCTTCCTTCCCTCCATCCCCTCCCTCTCTCTGTCTCTGTCACTCTCTATCTCTTTCTCTGCCTCTGTCTCTCCATCTCTGTTTCTCTTTCTGTCTCTCTGTCTCTGTTTCTGTCTGTCTCTGTCTCTCTGTCTCTGTCTCTGTTTCTGTCTCTCTCTGTCTCTCTGTCTCTCTCTCTGTCTCTCTTTCTCCTCTCCTCTCCTCTCCTCTCCTCTCCTCTTATCCAACAAGATAGAAGAATGGATGATCCTTGAGGGCAGGTTATACATCAAGCCTTCACCTCATCCTTCTTAGTCCTGGCTGAGGCATCCTGTGTGTGGTCAATAAATGTTTATTAATGATGATGATTGATGATGAATCTATTCAGAGAAACCATGGGCTAAGCAAGCAACTTGTGGATGTAATTAAATTACCCTGAAACTTCAGGAAGAGTGAGCATACTAATGAAGACATAATGGAAAAACAAAAGAAAATACCACAGAAGGTTTGGAGGTAAATTGAGCGTTTCATCATTTCTCTGATGGGCCTGAAGAGAACTGACCTTTTGCAACTAATTGATCCCTGCAAACAAGATTTGTGCACTGCTGAGAAGGGATGAAAAGACCAATTTGTGTGTTCCTAAAACAGAAGAAAGGAACTTACCTGCAAATGTCCCTAATTTCTCTTACAAGGGCCGTTTTTCTCCAGTTACCTAGTAAGTAGGTGTTGGTTTTACACACCTGGCCCCAAGAGTGATTGACACAAGCTAAGGGTGATCAGATCAGCTCTTCCTTGGAATACTTGCCCTACTCCACTGGATCCTCCCTTTTGACCTACCTAAGAAGTGAGGGAGGTTAAGGAAATTTCTAGGATATAGTTTAGTACATATATAGGAAACTTATAGGATATAGCTTGGAAAGAGAACTTGGTCTGGGGTCAGAGGACCTGGGTTCATATTCCAGATCCACCTCAAATTACTTCTTTGGTGTTGGTCAAATAACTTAATCTCTCTAGATCTCTGATTCCTTATCAACAAAATAAGGGATTTAGACCAAATGACTTCTAAGGTCCCTTACAACTTTGATATTCCATGACTGCTGATTTCTTCTATGTCACTTATAATAGGGTCAATTGATTTAGACCTAGAAGGGACTTCTGAGGCCATCTAGTCACACAAGTAGAGACTGGATTGAATTTGAGATCTTCAGAACCCAAAGTAGCAATCTTTTTACTGTACCATGCCATCAAATTACCCCTCTACCAATTCATCATTATTAATTTGTCACAGCCTGCTATACTCACCTTATCTATCTTCCATTGCCATTTGGATCAACTATAATTTTGATTCTTCCAGTGATGGTGGTCCATGATTTGCAGTCATTTAGTATCATCACTGGGGAAATATTAGGATTTTAAACAGGGAGTAGCTTAGGATCATTGAAATCACTGGCAAATTTCCCAAACGTTTTCTAGCTCAAACTCCTATTAATCAATCCTGGGCACTGTTAATTGTTCATCTATAATGCCAATCCACTATACAGACAAGTAGAAAGATAATTGGAGTGCTTGTTGATTGATGATCAATTCAATAGATTTCCTGTCCAGGTGAAAGTCATCTTATCACATGTTAATTCAAAGAGTTAGAACACCAGAGAATGAATTTAACACTAAAATGAGATGAGATATACTCTCATTCTTCTCTGCTGATTGAGAAGGCACTTTAGGATCCTTCAGGTCTTTAGTGTCTAAATGTGTCTAAAGTACAAGTCTGACCATGTCACTCCTGCTCAATAGACCACAGTGGCTCCATATTGCCTCTAGGATGGCATAGGAGCTGTTCTATTTGACTTTAATCACCCTTTCACAACTTGGCTCCAATATATCTTTTCTAGGCTTATGATAACATTGCTTCCCTCTACTGAATCTTCCACTTTCTGTCCAGGGTAGTACCATTCTTGTGTCTCTAAGGTTTACGTACCTGGAGGTTATCTATAACTCCTCACTCTGTGTACTAGCTGCCAAATCTTGAACCACTTCTACCTCTACAACATCTCTCACCATCCCTTTCTCACCACTTTTATCCCATTGCTTTAGTTCATTGCTGCATCACTTCTCCTGAAATACTGCCATAGCCTCCTAATTTGTCTCCCTTCCTCAAGCCTCCCCCAACCACCAGCCGTCCTCCATACAACTTCCAAAGAGACTTTCTATAAGGCAGACTTGACCATGTCAGCTCCACCATCCCCAATAAATTCTACTGGATCCCTATTGCTTCTGAGATAAAGTGTAAATTCCTGTTTGTCATGGAAAGCCCTCCCAACCTGGCCCCAACTGACCTTTCTAGCTTTATAATACATTATTCCCCTTCTGCACTCTATGGTCTAGCCAAACTGGTTTTCTTGCTTTTCTTCCCCAAAATTGTACTCCCTTTCCTGTTTTCTTTTTTATTCTGAACTTAAGAAATAAAACAAGTATTTCCATAACATAGCAGAATAAAAAAGAGATTATTGCACATTAAACTGCAACTCTGTTGTGTACATTTTAAATATATAAGGTTATCATATAACTTTTTTCCCCTCCTCCCTTATATTACAAAGACTATACATTATTGACCAAGCAGAATTTATACCAGGAATGCAAAAATGGTTTAGTATAAGGAAAACTATTAACATAATGAATTATATCAATAATAAAAGTAACAAAAACCATGTGATTATATTAACAGATGCAGAAAAAGCTTTTGATAAGGTACAACTATCCTGTTTTTCTGCCTTTGCAACTGTTCCCCTTCCCACCAACAACTACCATTTCCTATTTGGAATTTACTCCCTTCTCACTACTGTCTCAACTCCTGGATCACCTCCATCACTAATTTCCATAGGAACTTCATCTTTAATGCCCCAACTACTAGCATCCTCCCTCCTTAATGACTTTGTTTTCAATGACCTTGTGTTTATTTTGTATTTTTTGTATATACTTATATATGTATATGTTGTCTCCTCTAATAAAATTTAAGCTCCTTGAGGGCAAGGACTATTTTATTTTTGTCTTTGTGTCTCTAACACTTAGCACCATGCCTGTCATATGGTAGGTGCATAATAAATAAATGCTTGTAGATTGATGATGCAATGATAGCATCATAGCATTTAGCTATTCATAGATGGAAAGAACCTTAGAAATTGAGATTAATGCTTTCATTTTACAGATGAGAAAACTGAGGCCCAAAGAAAGGGATTTGAAAATAGATCTCTGACTATAGTCCAGTGAAGTTGATTTAATTACTTACAAAATTCCAGAATGAGCCAGAAGAATGTGTTGAACCTGGAGAGCACCTGATTCTTCCTTTGCTTATATATTTATGCAATCAGGAAGCTATGTCAAGTGTTGAGCCATGCTCCCTTGGACTAATTAAGTATCTCGATGATTTCATTGCCTTTTAGGGAAAAATTGCCTACCCTATGTGCAGTAAATATTGCTACTTCCGTATGGCTAGTAAACACCTAGATAATCCCCAAGAGACAGAATCATTGTATCACGAAAAACTCACACCAGACTAAGTCCATTTCCTTTCTTACAGGATTACTAGACTAGAAAATCAGAGGGAATATTGTAGACATGTTTACCTAGCTGTTAGCAAAGCCCAAAACAAAGTTTCTCATGCTGTTTATTCTTCTAGAAAGATAAGACCATGTATTAGAGAAAATGGTACAGCTATGTTGTTCTGGAATTAAGCCCAATGGATTCCTTCGAGACTCTGCCACAGTACTAGCTTCTGCAGGATGCCTTTCCTGGTTTCTCCCCACCCCCACTTGCACCCCACCCCTACCCCCACCCGTACTGTTGCTTCCCCTTCTGACATTATTTTCCTTTTGCTTTGTACACATCTTGTGTACACACAATTGCATGTCTCCCTGTATACTGTGAACTCCTTGAAGAGAGGAACCATGTTTTATTCTCAGCATTTACCTTAGTACCTGGAACGTAACAAGTACTTAGTGAAAGCTTGTTGATTGACTAATTGGATGGTTGTACCCAAAGTGTGATCATTAATGGCTTGATGTTAACTTAGAAGCTGGTGTGCCTCTGATAGAGTGCCCCACTGGTTTTTGCTTGACTTTGGGTTAACATTTTTATTACTGACTCGATAAAATTATATATGGATTGCTTATCAAAATTTCAGATGACATCAACCTAAAAGGGATAACCAACACATCAGAAAACAATGTCTAGAAAAGATTGCAACAGGATAGAATGGCGGGCCAAATATAATAAGATGAAATTGAATAGGAATAAATGAAGAATTTTGCATTTGGGTTAAAAGAAATCAACTTTTCAATTCAAGATGGAGGAGATGTGACTTAACCTCAGTTTTCCTGAAAAAGATGTTGGGATTTGGGTGGACTACCAGTTCAGTCTCGGTCAATGGTGTCCAATGGTAGCCTCCAAAAGAGCTAATTCAATCTTCAGCTACATTAAGAGAGGCATTAATGTCCAGGACTAGGAGGTGCTAGCTTTTATATGTTTGAATTTAATTAGGCCACATCTAAAGTACTCTGCTTGATTCTGGGAGCCACATTTTGGTAAGGGTGTTGATAAGCTGAAATCATCTCCAGGAAAGTGACAAAGGTCTTGAGGGATATTTAAAGACAAGTTGGAAGAAATGGGGACATTTAGAGTAGGAAAAAGTTGGCAGTGAGAATATTATAGCTCTCTAAGTATTTTTAGGATTGCCAAGTGGAAGAGACATTGGATTTATTCTACTTGGTCTCAGAGAGAAAGGTGAATTTAGGCTTAACAAAGATCTTGGTTGAGTTCTCTCTGATAAAAGAGTACAGGTAAGATCTATGAGAACTGGAGAATACTGGTCCTGAGGTAACAAACTTAAAGTGACCCTTGGAATCTTGAAATGTGAAATCTCCAATATCTCAATTACACAGGCAGTTGAGCTTAGCTGCAGGAGGTGTCCTACAGGGTTGCAGTGAATATAATCATTTTATTGAGGACCTCAAAGTAGAACTTTTAGTTATAGGATGTAACTAAATTGGATATTGCTTTATTTTAATGTGATTTCTTCTGATGCTAGGAACTACCAGGGTAATAACTATCTCTTCTCCTGCAAATTGGAATTTGGTAGTTGCCTAGGGCATTGAGAGGTTAAATGTATGTTGTATGCGGGGCTTAAACCTAGGTCTTCCTGAGTTAAAGGTCAGCCCTCTATACAGTACATCATGCTGCTTCCCTTGGGAATTGTTGCAACATTCAATTTCTGTTAATTGCACTATAGAAATTTATGCATAACTCTCTTAATGGAGATGGACTATGGCATGAATCATAATTCACATTTCCTTTTTTGCATGTCTTTATAGTTTGTCTTTTCCAATTACATATAAAAACAATTTTTAACACTCATTTTTAAAATTTTGAGTTTCAAATTCTCATCCTGCCCACCTCACTGAAAAGTCAAGCAATTTGATGTAGGTTACCCATATGCAGTCACGCAAAACATTTCAATATTAGTCATGTTGTGAAAGAAAGCACAGACCAAAAATAAACAAACCAAGAAACATGAAGATAGTTGAAAATAAACAAAAAAAAAGTATGCTTCAATCTGCATTCAAACTTCATCAGTTCTTGTTCTGGAAGACAGAATTTTTTGTCCTAAGTCTTTAGGAATTGTCTTAGATAATTGCATTGCTGAGAATAGCTAAGTCATTCACAGTTAATCATTATTCAATATTGCTGTTACTGTGCACACTTCTCCTGATTCTGCTTACTTCACTTTGTATCAGATCATGTAAGTCTTTCCAGGTTTTTTGAAATCATCCAGCTTGTCATTTCTTATAGCACAATGGTATTCCATCATGATTATATACCAAAACTTGTTCAGCCATTCCCCAATTGATGGGCATCCCCTCAATTTCTAATATTTTGCCACCACAAAAAGAGATGCTATTATTTTCTTTTTCTTTTGTTAAAATCTCTTTGGGATACAGACCAGTAGTGGCATTGCTGGGTCAAAGGGTATGCATGACTTTATAGCCCTTTGACCATATCTCCAAATTGCTCTCTAGAATGGTTGAATCAGTTCACAACCCCACCAACAGTGTTTTAGTGTGTCAATTTCCCCACATTCCCTTCAATATCTGCCACTTTCTTTTTCTGTTACATTAGTCATGTTGATAGGTGGTTCTTCAGAGTTTTAATTTACATTTCTCTAACCAACAAATTTAGATATTTTCCCCTCATTATAGTTAGCTTTGACTTTTTAATTTGAAAACTGCCAGTTCATATCCTTTGATCATTTGTCAACTGAGGAATACTTTGTATTCTTACAAATTTGGCTCAGTTCTTAATACATTTGGGAAATTAGACCTTTATTAGAGAAACTTGCTTAAGTTTTTGCTGTTATTCTTACTGTGTATTTTCCTCCATCCTATCTTTCCCATTTATTTTCTCTTTCTTTCCTTTTACCTTGTCCTTCCTCAAAACTGTTTTGCTTCTGACCCCTGCCTTCCCCAATCCATTCTCTCTTCTCTTACCCCCCTTTTCTCCTGCTTCCCTATAGGGTAAGATAGATTTTTTATATCCAGCTGAGGGTGTAAGTCATTCCCTTTTTGAGCCAATTCCAATAAGAGCAAGATTCAAGTGTTGGCCATCCCCACCCCCATCTTTTCCTCCACTGTAAAAGTTCTTTCATGCCTCTTTTATATGAGGTAATTTGCCCCTTTCTACCCCTTCCTTCCCCTTTTCCCAGCGCATCTCTCTTTCTCACTTATTTTTTAGATATTATCCCATCATAGTCAATTCATATTCATGCCCTCTGTCTTTGTATACTCCTTTTAACTGCCCTAATAATGGTAATGGTCTTAGGAGTTACAAGTATTATCTTTCCATGTAGGAACATAAACAATTTAACCTTATTAAATGTCTTATGATTTCTCTTCCCTGTTTACCTTTTTATGCTTCTCTTGAGTTCTACTGACTTTCTAATTTGAAAGTCAGATTTTCTATTCAGCTCTGTTCTTTTCATCAGGAATTCTTGAAAGTCCTCTATTTCATTAAATATACATTTTTTCCCTTGAAGGACTATACACTGAGTTTTCATGGGTAGGTGATTCTTGGTTACCATTCTAGTTCCTTTGCCTTCTGGAATAGCATATTCTAAGCCCTCTGATCCTTTCATTCAGACACTGTTAAATCATGTTATCCTGACTGTGGCTCCATGATATTTGAATTGTTTCTTTCTGGCTGCTAGCTGTATTTCCTTCTTGAACTGGGAGCTCTGTAATTTGGTTATAATCTCATTTGGGATCTCTTTCAGAAGGCGATTGGTGGATTCTTTCAGTTTCTATTTATCCTCTGGATCTAAGATATCCAGACAGTTTCCCTTGATAATTTCTTAAATATGATGTCTAAGCTCTCTCTTTTTTTTTTATCATGGCTCAGGAGACAAACTAGGACTGGTTATATAGAGGGTTGAGTTGTCAGCAGAGAAACAATCATGAAGCCCATGGGAGTTGAAGAGGTCATCAAGAGACACGGTATAGAAAGAGGAGAGGACCCATGGCAAAGCCATATAGTTAGGGTCATGGCATGGATGAGGATTCAACATGGGAGACTGAGGAAGAACAGAGAGAAAGGCAGGAAGGGAACCAGGAAGAGAGCAGGTGTCATGACAACCCAGAAGGAAGAGAGTGCTTAGAAGGAGTGACAAATACTGCATATAATGTCAAATTCCCATTATCTGGCCATTAAGAAACCTCTGGTAATTTTGGAGAAGGCAGTTTCAATTAAGCATTGGATTAGGTGATCTTTAAGGCCCCTTCTAGCTTTAGTCCTATGATTTCAAGTACCCCCAAAAACTTTTCCTCAAGTTTAGCCTCCAGTTCTGGATAGAATTATTTAAACCACACTACATTGTGTATGGTCTCCTTTTGGGTCTGCTGGCAAGTCTCCTAAATTGTCTTGGAGCTAAGAGAATGTTGGAGCTTTGATTGACCCCCCAGACACAAATGTACATTTATTAACTATAATGGATAATTGGCATTATGGTTTGCTTTGTTTATTTTATACTTTCTCTCTTTAGGCTCTGAAAAATCCAGAAGAACAAGGCATCATATGTTTTTTTCCTGAGGATTTTTAAAAAAATATACTTTTCCAAGAATGAAGAATTTATCTTTCTAAGAAAATGTTGGAATAATTCATTGCTTAAAATGAATGACTTTGGGTATTTGTTCAATGAACCCATTCAGACTTGGCTGCCAAAAGCCTCACCTGTTCTCAGCTTCTTCCATGGATAACCTTCTTCTTCAGGATTTGGGGTGGGAGGGGATGGGAGGAAAATTCAGACCTCTTCCTCCCTCTACAATTCTCCTTTCTCCTCCCTTCTCCCTTTTATACACAGATATTTACCAAAGAGAAAGAATTAACAGCACAAAACCAAATCCAGTTGTGTTAATTGCCTTTGTGAACATTCCTTTGAGTTGTTGGAAAACAAATCACCCAAATGTCGGAGGGAAGCAAGATCATGCTAAAGAAAAGTCCACAGAAAACCTTTCTCTGGCTGATTAAATGGGAGAAAAGTCAGAGAAACATGGCTTTGTGCTGGCAATTAAGGACAATTAATCCATCTGGTGGTAAAGGCTGCCTTTATACCCAGCTTCAACCAGGGAACAATTGGGTCACTCCAAGACTTCTCCATGACTGCCAGAAGGTTCAGAGCAGACTGAGAGGGAAAGCTTGTGGACTGTGTATTGTTCCTGTCCACCCTTTTCTGTCCAAATAAACCAGGAAGCCTCTCCTGGGCTGTCCATGAAACCAGCCAGAGTATATGGCACTCATGGGGTCCTTTGTGTAGATGAATGGAAGATCAGGCAGAATCAAAGTGCTGCATGGAGCCATCTGCTAATGGGGCTCTGAGACAGATCCTTATTGTGGCCAAAAATGGGGGACAAGGAGCTAGAAGCATTGACTTTTTTAAGGGAGGAAAGACACGGATTAATCAAAGCAATGAATGTGGACTGCCCTTTGATTATGTATGTAGACCAGGTTCATTTATCCAGCAGATGCACCTGCATGGGAAAGAGAGAAGCTGGGAGATGCAGAGGAAAGATAAAGGAAAGAAGGACAGTGATGGTCCATATTTCAAGGGCTGATAGTATTTAACCCTAGAAAATTCTCTTTGGCTAGCTTTTGTAAAATGTTCTGGGGAAATAGGCCTTGCAGGAGCATCCTTGTGATGAGCAACCAACCATTCAAGCATTTTGCTATATACTAGGCACTGTGCTGGGCACTAATGATAGGATCAAAACAGTCTGGGCCCTCTAGGAACTTTACTTTCTAATAGGGGAGACAACTCATAGGTAGGTAGTAGCTAGTATCTATATATCCCCTAGGGTTTCTAAAGCACTTTAATGCATTGGATCCTCACAACAACCTAGAAAGACAGGTGCTCTTATCTTCTTTAGAGATGAGGAAACAGAAGCTGACTTTCCCAGGCTCCCACAAATAGTAAATGTCTGAGGCAGGATTTGAAAAGATGTCTTCCTGGCTACAAGTCCTGAATGAGTTAATAAAAAGTACATATTTATTAAGGGTTTACTGTATATGTAAGTATTTATAAAACACACACACACACACACACACACACACACACACATATATATATATCACACAGTGACTAGCTAGGCACCACTTGGCTAAGGTCACAGGGGCTGATAACCTGTGTCAATCCCTATCCTTTTCCTGCCATTTCCCTGGGTTCATTGCTTTGGGCTTACCTCTAGGGGAACTGGCTCCCTAGCACCTTGTCTTTCCCTCCCCAACCTGAGATTCTTGAGGGAAAAAATCTACCTTTGGCTTTTAGTCTAGGTTTCCTCCTCCCCACTCCCCCTCCCAAAAATATGGAGATTAAATAAAATATTCAATATACAACCAAACCAGGTATGGTACAGGTAGTTTATTCCCACATAGAAAAAAGGAATACTAAGTAATAAAGAACCATAAAATGATTACAAAAGAATTCAGTAACTTACAGCTACTAGGACAGTTAATTGAGAGGCTAGTATTTAAGCCTTCCTGGAACACAGTTTCTTTATAATTTGCTAATTAGCAGTTTTACATTTCACTTTTACCGGCCAAAATCCAGTCCAATTCTAGCAGGATCATCTATCAAGGGCTTTCCTCTTCAAGGCCAACTCTTTCCTGGTAACAAGCCGTGTCTTATTCCTCTGCTGCCACTGCAACCATTTGGGGTAAATACTATCCTTGTCCCTGTCACTCCCAGGGTTTCCAGGACCTTTTTTTTTTTTTGCTTTTTGGAGGGCAATTGGGATTAAGTAACTTGCCCAAGGTCACACAGCTAGGGTTTTGTTTGTGTGTTAAGTGTCTGAGGCCGTATCCAAACTCAGGTCCTTCTGACTCCAGGGCCGACACTCTACTCACTGTGCCACCTCGACACCCCCTCCAGGACCTTTTGATGTTTATAAGATTGATACTAGAGGAAAGGAAATAGAAAAAGAGAGGCCAGGCCTCCAGGGGCATCCAAGACAAGCCCTGCTAGTTGAGTTCATGTTTCAAGCAAGGATTAGGTTTACCAGAGAGCCCTAACCCCACTGTTATGCTGGGACAGATGAATTATTCTTTCTTCCATCCTAGATTAATGGTACATCTTTTCAAAAGACACCTCTCCCCAACTATTACTGGAAAGCGTTTCTTCTACTACTCCAATATGGTACTCCGAATCATCCATGACCACTGGAGAGGCTTAACCCAGCAATGGGTTATATATAATTGGAAGCAGTCAGAGACAAGTTTCCATGCAGTTCTGAAGAGAAAGGAAGAGAATATCTGTATATACCCTTCATTGGAGGAGAGAAGAAAAGTCCAAATACTTGACTGGAGTACTCTTAGTGAGTGATATTATATGTTTTAATATAAATTATATAATATAAATGTATATATTTATATAAATATATTTATAAGTATAAATATATAATGAATATAAGGACAAGAAGGTAACTTGAGGGAAGGGAGAATGACTAATTACATAGATATATGTATATATTTATATGCACATTATACATAATATCTATGTGTTTTAAATATAAAACACATGTAACATAATGTATAATAGAAACATGTATATGTGCATGTATGTGTGTATATATACACATATACATATATCACATATACAAGAGTTTCGAGGTGACCAGGAAAGGGGGAATGACTACTTTAAACCCCAAACTACCAGGAAAATCTGATAAGGCTACCATCTGATTATATCTATACATCTTCTGGAGCTTTGTGTTTCTGTCTCTGTTTCTCTCTGTCTCTCTGTCTCTGTCTGTCTTTCCATCTCTTTCTATCTCTATCTCTATCTCTTTGCCAAAAAAGAAATGAGCCAATAATGTCTTCCCTTTCTTCAATGATAATTTTATCCTATTTCAAGTGGAAGAACCAAGAGAGGGAAATTCTATACTGGATTTTATTCTCACTAACAGAGAGTTAAGTAACTTGTCTTGTTCCTGGCAAAATTCTAAAATGTATCATTAGAGCTGATCAGTGAATATCTAGAAAAAGAAAGAGCACCACTCAGACAAGAGCCAGGCCAGCTTCCTCAAAATCAGGTTAGGACAGACTCACCTTATATCCTTTTATGATAAGGTTTCTAAACTAGCAGAAAACTGGTTACTAAGACAGAAATGAGGAGAAATTTGGAGGGTGCAGACCACTCTCTCAAGAGTTTGTAACAGATGAGTGGGAAGTTGGGGCCATAGTCTGATGCCCTCCTAGATTTTCGAAGAGCAAATATCAAAAAGTTCAGAGAAAGGATAGGTAGGATCTTATGGACTACTGGTCTTTTAGGGGAAGTCAACCCAGGAAAGCATGGGAAGCTATTATAAATTAAGATGCAAATAAAAACAATTCTGATGAGAAGGAAAAAACAGTGTTGTCTAAAAAAATGAATCAAAATGCACAGGGATATCATTAACCAACTTAGGTTCTTTCAAAAAAGAATTTTTAAGAATAAAAAAATAAAAAAATTTAAAAATTAAAAAAAAAAAGAATCAAGGAAGGAAGGAAGAGCAAAGAAGGATGAATCCACATTTGTGTGCATTTGAAAAATAAATTAGAGACAGTCTCATTTTATTATTATGAGGGTAAGGATTGCCTGCCTGGCTCAAAAAGTAATTCAGGAAATGAAGAGATTAGATATTTTTAAACTATGGGGATTGACTTAGTCCTTCATTTTGGGGTCCCATATAGTTTCACATGGATAATAATTCAGGGAGGCAGCTGGTGGTAGTGGGAATGGGAGGAGGGATAGAGGTTCTAATGTCAGTGCTTTTAAAAATAATGCCCAAAGTATTTATGTATATAATTAATTCAATAAAAATTCTAAAATACCTATGTTAATAATAGCACACATTTTATTTTAAAATTTATTTTATTTTATTTTTAATTTATGGGATAAAACTAGCATTTTCATAGCATAATATAACAAAAAAAATGATGGCACATGGAACCACAAATCTATTATGTACAACTTGGTATTCCTTTTAAATATATAGTTATCATGTGAAAAAGAAAAGAATTTTTAAGAGGTATCCTAGAAAGGGATACAAGGGCAGGTAACAGAGGATAAATATGATAAGGGTGAAGCATAGTTATGCAAAAAATAATAATGTCAGGAGTTCCAAAACTCAGAATGAACTGAGACTGTGTAAGAAAATCAGGGCAACAAAATGGGGTTGGGTTTAACTACAGTGGTGAGGGAGGACACTCAAAGAAGAGATGGGCCTTCTACTTTGGATAGGACAATGACAGCAAAAAGCAGAGGAATAAGCACTACTCACTTCCTGTTTTTCACATGTCAAGTAACGTGACCTTTGGATTGGAAAGGACAAACCAAAAATGTCTAATAGGAAGTCATTTTTAAAAAACAAAACAAAACGCAACTGAATCGTTCTTTAGTTGTTTGACTCTTTATGACCCCATTTGGGGTTTTCTTGGCAAAGATACTAGAGTAGTCTGCTGTTTCCTTCTCTAGCTCATTTTACAAATGAGGAACTGAGGCAAACAAGGTTAAGTGACTTACCTAGGGTCGCACAGCTAGCAAGTATCTGAAGCCAGATTTGAATTCAGGTCTTCCTGACTCCAGGGCTGGCGTTGCTCCCAGTGTGCTATATAGCTGCTCTAGGGGAAAAAACACAAACAAAACCCCTCTAAATATATATGATTTAGTTGGTATAGGGAACTCCTAGTGAGGAAAATACATATACCCATCTAGATGCACACCTGATTTGCATTTTGTAGTCTTGGACAGTTGCTTGGAGCCTTTGAGAGGGTAGGTCATTTTCCTGTGATCATGCACCCTAGTATGTGTCAGAGATAGAACTCAGGGAGAAGTCTTCTTAAATCTGAGGCTGGCTGTCTATTCATTAAGTCAGTCTGCCTCTTGAGAAGTTAATACCCACTATAAATAAGGAGGTAAGAGAACACCTAGCTGCCTTTGATAGATTCAAGTCATTTGGCCAGGATGAATTACTTCAAGCCCTGAAAGGCCTGGCAGTTATGATTGCTGAACCCCCGTCAGTGTTAGGTGAAAGATTGTGGAAAGAAGACAAAGCGCTATAGGACAGAAGAAGGGCGAATGAACTAATGTTCAAAAAAGAAAGAGAGAGAGAAGAGAGAGAGAGAGGAAGGAAGGAAGGAAGGAAGGAAGGAAGGAAGGAAGGAAGGAAGGAAGGAAGGAAGGAAGAGAATAGAGTTTGCAAAGTGGATGCAAGTGAGCTTGCCTGCCATTCCTGGCAAAATTTTAAACTGTGTTATTAAAGAGATGATCAATGAGTGTCTAGAAAAAGAAGGAATAGGATGGATCTCAGAGAAGATCCATCAAGCCTGGCTTCATCAACACTGGGTTATGCCAGACTCGCCTTGTATCATTTTGTGATGAGGTTTCTAAACTAGTTTTAAACTAGTTCTAAACTAAATTTCTAAACTAGATAGGGAGAATGCTGGAGAGGCAGTTTACCTAGACTTTAACAGGGTATTTGAGGTTATTTCTTATTTTGTTCTTTTGGAAAAGATGGAAAGATGTGCACTAGATAATTGTACAGTTGGATCGATTGAGAACTGGTTTAATGGCCAGACTCAAAGAACAGTCATTAATGGTTCAATGTCAACGTGGTGGGAGGTGTACAGTGCCCCGGGCTCTGTTCCTGTTCCCTGTGCTGTTTAACAGTTTTTATCAATGACTAGAATCAAAGCATAGATAACATGCTCATTAGATTTGCAGAGGACACAACGTTTAGGGGGAAGACTAACACATTAAATGATAGGCAGGCTCCTAAAAAAAGATCATGGCACTCTGGGACATTGGGTTAAATCTTAATGAGATGATATTTAACTGGAATAAATGTAAAATCTAATTCTAGGGTTAAAAAAGTCAACTTCACCTGTATGGGGGAGCATGATTAGGGTGCAACAGGTCAGGGGGGTTTATCATCTGGGTGCTACTATGAGTAGGCAGTGTGATTTAATAACCAAAACAGTTAATGAAATATTATGTACAATATTTGTATTACATATATAATAATAATGTATAGCTTTGAGAATAAGGAGATGGTGGTCCCAATGGACTCAGTTCCAGATTCCACAGGTTAGGAAGGATATTGATAAGCTAAAGAGTATCTATAACAGAGGTTATTCACCTGGAGTCCATGGACAGCCAAGGTATCGGTGCATAGCTTCTAGGTGGTCTGTGAACTTCAATGGGAAAAATACATTTTCATCTTCACTAACCTTTAGCTGAAATCTAGCATTTCATTCAGTTATGAATTGTTTTTAAAGTGTTATTTTGAGGAGGGATCCATAGGCTTAGCCAGACTGTTAAAAGGGGTCCATGACACAAAACAAGCTTAAGAATCTCTAATCTAGAGAAAGGTAACTGGGATAGTGAAGGGTGTTGAGTCCATGTCATGTCATGAGTCAAATATGGCACATGTTTTCTCTCCTTCATGACTAAAGAAGACAAAAATGACACCACTATGTTGGGGACAAGGTATAGTGTCTCTGACTGAGATTATTCAGAGCAATCTGAGATCAGAAGGCTCTACCACAGGTCAGGCACAAATAGTCCATATGACCATTGGTGGGCAGCAAATATTAACCTTTTTCCTCCCATATTTTCCTTCAGAGACTCCCAAACTCTGGGTGAGCTCTGGCAATGCATGACTCATCATCTAAACCTCATCATCCATGTGGACATCCCTGAAAAATATATTGCCAAGGTAAGTGAACTTCTTTACAGCATTCAAAATTTCTCCATTTGGTGTAAAAGAAGATCAGTTGAAGGAACGGAGATTATTTAGCCTAGAAAAGTGAAGGTTTGGAGGTAACATGATAGGTTCCTCCAAGTACTTGAAGGTCTGTCATGGGGAAAAGGGATTAGACTCCTGTTTTGCCTCAGAAGGCAAAAGTAGGAGAAATGGATGAAAACTTACAAAGAAGTCAATTTAAGTTTGACGTCAGGGGAAAACTCCTGGTGATTAATAAATGTTTACTGATTGAGTGATCAATAATTAGAGCTATCCAAACCTGGAATGGGCTGGAATGGAGGTCTTCAAGCAGAGGTGAAAGGCCCTTTCATTAGGTATGGGTTGAGCTAAATGGCCTTTGTTGTGCCTTCCAATTCTAAAATTTTGTGATTCTACTTCTTTGGCGACTAGGTTTTGTGACGCCCAATTTCCCATAAATCTAACCTAAAGTTCACAGGACTTGGGGCCAGTACTACTGTTTCTGCTGATAGAATATAAACTCCGTGAGGGCAGGGACTATTTTATTTTTGTATCCCCAACCCCCAAGTAAATTATATGCACTTGACAAATGATTGTAAATTGATTAAGTAGAGATCATCTAGTCAACTTCCATGCTTGTACAGATAAGGGAACTGAGTCCCAGAGAGGCAAAGTGATTTATCCAAATCACTTTACATGTAACCAGTAAATGATGAAGCTCAGATTCCAATGCAAAAATTTAGGTCTAAATCTAAATCTTGTACTTAATCCAATATGATGAGACAGTTGTCTCTACCACCTGACCCCTTCCTATTCTCCATCACAGACTGAGAGCTAATACTAGTTGGATTGTGTAGAAACATGATCTTTAGACTTGCAATTCTTGTTCACGATTTCTCTCCCCTATTGATTCCTTGCCTGCGCACGTCTTGTGTAAGCTCCTTCCCAGGGGACCATGTGTGAGTCACAGATAGAAGGAGGATTGATTAACGTCTGCTCATACCCGTCTTAATATAAAATAGGATTGCTTGCGTTCCAAATCCTGTCAGATAATTCAGTCTAGCTATAACTCCTCTACTTTCTGTCGGCCAATTATGAGACCTTGAACCTGGAAGCGAGATTGCTGTGTATGTGGAGACTCATTTAGGGGAGGCGTGGGAGAAGTCTCCCTGTCATCTTCATAGCAAAGTTTGTTTAGGGATAAGTCCCCCTGAGTCAGTGGGGGCTTGGAACTGAAAGGGTACGTGCTCATCCTCCACTGCATCCCACTCCCAGACTCCTGGACTTTAGCTCACATGAAGGGGGCTTTAGCCCTCCACATATTTTATTCTGCTTCCAAATTGTACTATTCTTTGAAGCTATCCCCTATACCTGCTTCCCCACTTCTGCCTCCTCCTCATCTGTTGAAATAATAGCTTTTATTTAGTCATGACTCAGAGGCCACTTCCCTCTGATAACTTCCTCTGGTCTCTCTAATGGGTAATGACCTTCTCCCTTGTCTCACCTCTGAAATCACTTTTTTTTCATAGCACTGTTAGAGTCAGGGTGAGGTAATATGCAGCAAACACATATAGTGATCAGGTTGTCAATGAGTGGTTTTGCTGCAAGTGTTATACTCTCTGCCCAACTGGGGAGGGTGTTCTGGGGTAGTACCTTAGCTCTCTCTGACCCTCAGATATCTGGCTTCCTCTATTCCCTTAGCTCTGCCCCTTTGTGGGTGCCCTCTCTTACCTTTTCAGTTTTCTTATCACTCATTCTCTGCCATGTACTCTTCTATTTAGTAACAATGACCACTTTCCTGTCTCACAAAAAGACACTCCATTTCTAAGCTCTGGACAGCTGTCCCTTACATGAGGAATTCTCTTCCTCCTCATCTCAACCTTGGCTTCCTTCAAGTCTCAACTAAATACTATCTTCTACATGAATGAAGCATTTTCCAGCTCTTCTTGATTCTAATGTCTTCCCAGCTAATTATTTCCTATTATCCCATATATAGCTTATTTGTACATACCTAATAGCTTATTGTCTTTCCCATTAAATTTTGAGCTCCTTGAGGACAGGGACTTTCTTTTGCCTCTTTTTCTATCTCTAGCATTTAGTACAGTGCCTGGTACTGGTGCTTAATAAATAGCTAGTTTAATAAATGTTTATTGACTGACTGACCTGGTGGCAACATAACTTTTTGGTATTGGGGTTTGGGTGTGGATTTGCCTAATCTACCCAAGCGATCATGGCTCTCAATGCTGATATCCACTTTAAAAAATCTACCCTCCTCCCATTTCCTTTTTTTTTTTTAAAGCAATTGGGGTTAAGTAACTTGCTCAAGGTTACACGGCTAGTCATTATTTATGCGTGGGTGCTCATTTTCTGAGGCCGGATCTGATCTCGGGTCATCCAAACTCCGAGGCCTTTGCTCTTACTCACTACTCCACCTAGTCGCCCCTTTAGGGCAATTGGGGTTAAGTAACTTGCTCAAGGTTACACGGCTAGGTTTTTGTTTGTGCGGATTAAGTGTTGGAGCCGGCGCTCTATTCACTGCGCCACCTAGCCGCCCCCTTCCTCCTATTTCTACCATGTTTTAATTGAGGTTGTTTACAAAGGCAGAACTGTACATAGCACTTTAATAGTAATATTAGAAAAGAATAGATCATGATGCACCTTGTATGGACATCCTTCCCAGATCATGAGACCTTCTTCAGGATGAGATCTACCCCATTTTCAGCAAACAAAACAAAAACAGAAGAGTCAATTTATCCTTCAGCTCGTCTCAGAGTAGACTAGGAAGGCAAAAGGAACAGTGGTTTAGACCTGGAATGGCCCTAAGAGGCCCTCTAGTCTAACCTCCTTATTTTATAGATGAGGAAACTGAGGCCCGGAATTATTCTGTGATTCCCTCAAAGTTACACAGCTACTAAATGGAAGAGCCAGGGTTCAAGCTCCTCTCCCCTAATTCCAGATCCAGCACTCTCCCAGTATGCCACAGTGGGGTTTTCACACTCATTGCAAAGCTTCTCAAAGAGTAAGGGTCTAGCCACTTGAATCAACCTATCCACCAACAAGCTTTTAAATAGTGTCTACTATGTACTGGGCAGTCCCTGCCCTCAAAGAGCGCATATTCTATAAAAAGGTAGAAATGAGGGGACAACAGCTACATATTTAAGCAAAGGGAAAGGGACTAGACCACTAATATAGGGAACTCCCAGATTAAAAAAAAAAATTTTATAGTACAAGTCAACACTTTCTCTGTCCATAGAGCCATAGCGTTGCCTAGAGTAGAGACATCAGACACAGTCTATAATATTCCTGAGAGAGGCCCCAACTAACAATAGTGCAATTGCCTCTCTACATGTATAAATATAAGGTGATATTGGGAATAAGGAGGCACTCAAGGATTCTCTGTCTGTCTCTGTCTTTTTTCTTCCCCATCTCTCTCTGTCTCTCTATTCCTCTCTATGTCTTTCAGTGTCTCTCTGTCTCTTTCTCTCTGTTTCTCTCATCTTTCTCTCCCCCCTCCACCACCTGAACCCCTAGTTCTTTTTTTTTCCTACACTCTTGATGCCCTGCCCTCTTCCCTTCTTTCATATGGTTAGATATGAAAAGAGGGAGTCGCCCGCAGCTTACATGCTGCCCAGATCTTTCAGTCTGGTCCAAAAGGCCAGAGGATAAAAAGACAAAACCACCTCTAAGCCAAGTCTCCTCTTTACAATTTAGTTCAGTCCCTTCTTTCTCTAACATTCTCATACCTTTGGCTTGTTCTCTCATTGCCTCAACTCCAGAGTTTTGTGGAAGGGCTTTGGGTTCCTTCCCTGTCCAAGCAGTTTGCTCTGTATGAATGCTTTATGTATATAATTATAGTACATTTGAGCAGGAAGGAAATGAAGAGATCACTTAGCCCTTTTCTCCTCTTTTGACAGATAAGGTCATTGGAACAGAGAATAAGTCATTTAATCCAACCCCTTCATTTTATAGATGGGGAAACTGAGGCCCAGAAAGATTAAGTGACTTGCTCAGACTCTGAAATAAGTGTGATTAGTGTAAATCTGAGAAATGAAGCCAGATATTCTGACCTCCCCATCCAGGACTCTCTCCAGCCTACCATGGTTGGATCCACTGCATTATCTTCTCATAGTATCCTACTGGGAACCAATGTTGATTGAGTTAAAGGGGGAATATGGTCTTTGTACTTAGAATTCTTGTCCAGGATTGTTGACCTCCTTTTCCTGCCTTATTGATCATTGTCTGCACACACAGTGTCTAAGCTCCTTCCTAGGGGACCACATGTGAGTCACAGATAGCCTGGGGCAGGGGGTGGTGGTGGTGGTGGTGAATTGATTAATGTCTGCTCATACTCGCCTTAATATGAAATTGGATTGTCTGCATCCTAAATCCAGACAATTTGTTTTGTGTAGCTAAAACTTTAATACTCTGTGTTGACCAACTCTGGAGGATGGTTTGGGTTTTGAATAAAGAAATTGTGACAATGAGATTGATTTCATAAGCCAGACAGAAAAAAATAGACTCCCTTATTTTATCGCCACACCTTACATATTGTTCTGAATAGTTAAAAATGACTGGATTTGGTCATCTGGTCCAACTCCCTCATTTTATGGGTGAGAAGGCTGAGGCCCAGAATGGTTCTGTCACTTGCCCCATGGGGTCAGTGGTGAAAACAAGCCTAGAACCCTCATCTCTTGAATGCTCTTAAGATCACTCCAGCATTCAAGAGGACTGGTGTCATTTCTTGATTTTCTTCCTAAAACAAGGGTTCTTAACCTGGGGTCTGTGAACTTGTTCTTCTAAAATATTTTGATAATTTTATTTCAAATGTTATTGGTTTTCTTTTTAATCCTATGGATTTTATGCATGTGAAACCTTATTGTGAGAAGGGGTCCATTGACTTTACCAATCTGCCAGAGGAGTACAAGACACACACACACACACACACACACACACACACACACACACACACACACACACACAAGAAGCCCTATTCTAGAAGGTGGGTATTCTACCCTTCCAAATCCTTGTAGAGTAAAGTTGCTCAGAAAACCTCAGGGAAGAGCTAAGTTCAATGTTCTTTCATTCTGTAAGGGTTTTTGAGGGCCACTGGGGTAGGGTGCCCACATTCAGGAGAGAAGATTGGCCTCCTATGCCTTGCAGGAAGAATATCACCCCATTCAATATAACATGGGCCTGAAGGTCCAGAAACCAATCTGATAGGTACCCCCAAAGCACTTTGGAAAGCTCAGGTATGCTGTGACTAGCTCCACTACCAAGTTATTAGAATTTCTAGGTCAGCGACATTCAGAGAGCAACTATGCTGACCTAGACATGATACTGAGGGAAGTCTCTAGCCACAGAACTTGGACTCAGAGACTGAAATTGCTATGTGTTTATTGAGATAGAAGTAACCTGGGCACATTAAGATTGGGTGGGGTACATAGGTGAGAGGGGTGGGTCAGGGTTTGAAGGCATCTCTCTCATATTCTTTGTGACAACTGGAAGATACAGAGGCTTGGAGTCAGGAAGATGTGTTCAAATCTGGCCTGACACTAGCTGTGTGACTCTGGGCAAGCCTTTTAACTGCTGGCTTCCTGTTTTCTCATCTGTAAAATGGGAATAACAGCACCTACCTTTCACGTGTTATGAAGATGAAATAAGATAATAATTGTAAAGTGCTTAGTACAATGCCTGGCATATAGTAGATACTATAGGAATGTAAACTACAATAGTAATTACAACTACTGCTACTGCTGCTGCTGCTGCTTCTACTACTACAACTATAACTACTACAACTACTACTATTAGTATAACTACTACAACAACAACTACTACTATAACTACTATTACAACTACTACTGCTACAACTACTACTATTACTATAACTACAACTACTACTACTACAACTACAACAACTACCACAACAACTACTACTATAACATCTATTACTACTACAAAAACTATTACTACAACTACTACTGCAACAACTACAACAACTACTACTACTGCTATAGCTACTACTACTTCTACTATAACAACTACTACAACTATTACAATTACTACTACAACTACTACTTATTACTACAACTACTACTATTACTACAACTACTATTATAACTACTACTACAACTACTACTACTTCTACCATAACCACAACTACAACTACACCTACAACAATTACTACAACTACAACTATAACATCTATTACTACTACAACTACTACTGCAACTACAACTACTACTACTACTGCTATAACTGCTACTACTTCTACTACAATTACTACTTCTACTATAACAACTACTACTATAACTACAAGAACAACTACAACTATAACTGCTACTACAACTACTACAAGGACAACTACAACTACAACAACTATTGCTACTTTTACTACAACAACTACTACTACTACTACTACTACAACTTCTACAACTACTAATCACTACCACTACTACAACTACAACTATTACTGCTACAACTACTACTACTTCTACTATAACTACAACTACAACAACTACAACTACTACTACAATTACAACTGCAAAAACTACTACTGCAACAACTACAACAACAACTACTACTACTACAAAAACAACTACTACTACAATTACTACCATCACTACTACTATTACTACTACAACAACTACTACAACTACTACTGCTACAACTGCTACTACTTTTACTATAACTACAACTGCTACAACTACTACTATGACTACAAAACCTACTGCTATTGAAACAACCACTACTACTGCTATAACTACTACTACTTCTATTACAACTACTACTACTACAACTACTACTAGTGCAACAACTACTACAAGAACAACTACAAGTACAACAACTATTGCTACTTTTACTACAAGTACTACTACTACTATTACAACTACTATTACTATTACAACTACTACTACTACAACTACTAATCACTACCACTACTACAACTACAACTATTATTGCTACAACTACTACTACTACTTCTACTATAACTACAACTACAACAACTACAACTACTACTATAATTACAACTACAACTACAAAAACTACTACTACTGCAACAACTACAATAACTACTACTAGTGCTGTAACTACTACTACTTCTAAAACAACTACTACAACTACTACTAGTAGTACAACAACTACTACAAGAACAACTACAACTATTGCTACTTTTACTACAAGTATTACTACTACAACAACAACAACTACTACTACTACTACAACTACTATTACTACTACAACTACTACTACTACAACTACTAATCACTACCACTACTACAACTACAACTATTACTGCTACAACTACTACTACTACTTCTACTATAACTACAACTACAATAACTACAACTACTACTACAATTACAACTACAAAAACTACTACTACTGCAACAACTATAACAACAACTACTACTATTGCTATAACTACTACTACTTCTATTACAACTACTACTAGGACAACTACTACAAGAACAACTATAACTACTACAAATACTATTAATACAAAAATAACTACTACTACTACAATTACTACCACCACTACTACTATTACTACTACAACTACTACTATAACTACAACTACTACTGCTACAACTACTACTACTATAACTCCAACAACTACAACTACTACTACAACTACAAAACCTACTACTACTGAAACAACTACTACTGCTATAACTACTACTACTGCCAAAACTACTACTACTTCTATTACAACTACTACTTCTACTACAACAACTACTATTACAACTACTACTACAACTATAGCTACTACTACAACTATAAGAACTACTACTATAACTACAACAACAACTACTACAACAGCAACTATTACAACTATGACAACTATTACAACTACTACAGCAACTACTACTACTACAGCAACTACTACTAATATCACAAATAAGACAGTCACTGGGCTGCATGGAATATGATCTCATGGGGAGATTGTACATCATTTGTGAGATTTTGAAGTTTCTCTCACATTCTTTCCATCCATGTGGCAGGCTGGTTAGAGGCTAGACTTGAAGTCTTGGAGTGACCAAGAAGGGAACTCTTTAAGACATCTATTAAGTTATGAATAGATTGTGACTTGGGTTGGTAGGTTGGGATGAAGCCTAACTCAAAGGCAACCACCCCCTCCATGAAGTTCTCACTGCTTCTCTGGGATGTCATGCCTTTCTCCCCCTTCACATCTCACACAATACTTTGTTGTCATGCATTTATTATATATTATACTTAGTTGCAAATTGTTAGACCCAGAAGGGACCTTAGCGGCCATGTAGTACACATTCTTCATTTTGGAAATGGGAAAAAGGGACCTCAAGAAAATATGGGATCTGGAAGAACCTCAGAGGTCAGCTAGTCCAACCCTCTCATTTTACTGATGGTGAAACTGAGACCCAGAGGTTAAAACTACTCATCCAAGGTCTCTCGGCTAGTTACATAGCAGGGCCATGTGTCAAAACGAGATTCTTAGCCCCCAGATCCCTCAGTCCTTCCTCTGCTTCCTTCCTGCCTGGAACCCTACTGTTGCTTGTGTGGTTTGCTGAAAATTGATTAAGGATTTTCATTTATGTAACTGCTGTGTTAGGGGAACATTCATTTCTGTAGATTTTTATTTTTAGGGTTTGCATTTTTTATGAACACAAGCCAGCCCAGGAACCAAAAGAAATTAGACTGCTGGGAAGTAATTTAATAATTGTAACATTTGTATAGCACTTTAAAGTTTACCAGGCACTTTGCATACTTCATTTCATTTAAGCTCCACAGTAACTCTTGGAGGTATACTGAAGGTGTTATTAGCCCCATTTTACAATACAAGAAATAGAGGCTCAAAGAACCTTGCTCATGATGCCTTAATAAATAAGCGCCCAAGGTGGGATTCAAACCCATGTTTTTCCTAACTTCCAACCCAGAAGTTAAGACTATTATCCATTATGGCATGCATGCATAGTCTGACTACCAATGTTGACCATCATCAGAGGCATGTTCGTGTGTTTGGGGTAAATAAGGGAAGAGGCTCAAATTTTGTATATGCACCCAGACCAGACTAAGTTGTTTCTGCTGGTGGCTAAGGATGTTTCAGGTAACAGTGAACATTAACCAATTACCCCTCTCATCGCTCTCAGGAGGTAGGCAATGATTATGGCGATGCTTGGCTGGAGTAACTCAGAATGTCTTAATAATCACTTTACAGAAACTCACCATGAGAACCAAATTACATTAAATGGGCAAACCAAGTCAGCTGTGAGAATCAACCTTAGGAAATAAAATACCGCGGGGGTTTTTATTCTGGAAAAATTCAATTAACAGTTTGCCTTAAAAAAGGAAAAAAAGGGAGGAAAAAAGCTTTGGTCAAAAGGCTTGAGCACTGGGGGAGATAGATTGCATAAGATCAGACTTTTATTGTCCCGTGAGGAGGCAGCATGGCAATAGGAGATGGAGCGTTGGATTTGGAGTCAGGGACACTGGTGTTTCAATTCTTCCCAGGATCTTGTTAGCTGTGTGACACTATACTGGTTTCTGAGTCTCAGTTTCCCCAACTGTAGAGTGGAAATCATGATAGCACCTGCCTGATAGGGTGTTGTGAGAGTTACATTGAAAGAGATGTCTATACAGTATTCAGCAAACTTGCAAATCTATACATATGAGCTGTTATTGTAAGCAGTACCATTTATGAATGATGATCTAATAAAGATGACAATTTGATTGTTGTAAAGTTAAGTAAACTTTACCTGTGTGACTTGTTGACTGATGGGTTATTGTTGGTGTAATAATATATTTCAGGGTTTGGTAAAGAACAAATATAGTCCCTGCCCTCAAGAAGCTTACAATCAATGGGTAAGCCTGGACTGTTGGAGTAGTCTCCTAACAAGTCCTTCTGCCTCCAGTCTTTCCCCTTCTACTCCACTATTCATCTTAATGCCAAATTAACTCTGATTATATATCTCCTCTGCTCAAAACTCTTCAGTGGTTCCCTAATTCCTACTGAAGAAAGTTAAAACTCCTTATTTTGCCATCTAAACTACTTGCCAACTCCTTGTGCATACTGATATCTGTGTCTTTGTTGATACCATTCCCTGTCTGTGGAAGGTCCTGCCATCTGTGCCTTTTGAAATCCAACCCACTCTTCACTGCTAAGCTCATGTGTAACCATCACTGAGAAGCCTTCCCTGATTTCCCCATGTGGAGGTAAGGTCTGACTTTTTGAATGACTGATTGGTCATCACACAATGCTTTGGATCTCTCGTATGTGCTTATGTTCTATTATACATTGCAGTTAAACAAGTGTGTGTCTTAACCCCCTGTAGATTACAAATACCACAAGCACAGAGGTCATGCCCCATACACTAAATTACAGTGCTCTGGACGTAAAAACTTGAAGAAATTTAAGAAACCATTTAACCAAATCCCTTCATTTGACAGATGAGGAAACTAAGGTGGAATTTGAATACAGATCCTCTGACCCAGATGCCAGTTCTCTTCTTCCTGTCCATAAATTCTGATTGAAATTGATAAACCAACATGTTACTAATACAAATATGCACAAATATAATGTATTTAATGGAAAGGGTAAGTCATAAACAGGGCTGATGGATTGGGGAATAGTTAGCATCAGCCAAAGAAAGTTTCCTGAAAGAAGAGGTAATTGGGCTACAGTGTAATGGGAGAGAGATGTAGCTAACCTCATGGGAAGAAGGTGGCTAAAAAGATTAAGCTGATCTCAGGATGAACATGTTGACCAGATGTTGGAGTGTCTGGTATTATTAGAAATACTTCACTTTCTTTTCTACTTCTCCCTAACACAAGCCCTGCACCGGACATGACAGTCTTGACTGTTACCAGAAAGATCCCATCATGTGTGTGTAGCACACCAGAGAAGCATCATCAATGCTTGGCCACTTGACTCCCATGTCTTTGTTCCTGTCATTTCTCATCAGCTGTAATCTTGTTCTCTCTTTTTCCTATCAATCCAAATTTTATCCTTTTTCTAATATTTGTTGTTCAGTCACATCCAACTCTTTGTGACCCCATATGGGATTTTCTTTGTAGAGATACTGGAGTGGTTTGTCATTTCCTTCTCCAACTCATTTTACAGATGAGGAAACTGAGTCAAACAGGGTTAAATGACTTGCCCGGGGTCACACAGTTAGTAGTAAGTGTCTGAGGTCAGATTTGAACTCAGGTTTTCCGGACTCCAGGTTTGGAGTTCTATCCACTGTGCCACCTAGCTTTAATTGTCAGCAATTTTCTTTACATAAAATCAAACCTATCTCTTTGCAGTCTCTATGTATTGTTACTCTGCTCTCTGGAGTGAAGAAGAACAAGGCTAGTTTTCTTTCTTATCCCTTGCCCTGTTCATCAAATTATATGTGTGTATATGTGTATAAACATATACATATATGCACATATATATATATACACATACATACAGTGTGTGTATATATGTACACATAAACATATATACATTTATGTCTATCCTTAATTCTATAAACATTTATTAGGTAGCTTTTATCTGTTAGGCACCATGTTAGGTTCTAGGAAAATAATTTTTTTTGAGTAGTCCTGTGATATCCATGGTTCAGGGAGGAAACATTCTCAACTAACAGATTGACACCTGGTTGGCAATTTATCATCTTAGAGTGTTTTATCTGGGTCACTGTGGGGTTCAATGATCTGTCCTGGGTCACATAGCCAGAGTGTGTCAGAGGCAGGACTTGAATCCTACCTGGCTCCCTGTTCTTGAGAAATTTTACAGTCTATGTGTCTTGTCCTCCCAGTGAGATTATAATCTCTTTGAAAACGAGGGCCATGTCTTTCACTTATCTCTATCTGCTACAGTGTCTAACATGGTGCCCTGCACAGAGTAGGCATTAAATTAATACTTGTTAAATTATTGTTGAATAAATAGAATGTGAAAATGAAGAGCAAATGTATAAAAAACCCTAGGATTCATAAATATAAAAATTCTACTTTCAAAATATTGAATAGTAAAATATAGTAACAAATGTTTTAAACATAAAATATCTCCTTTTTCTTTAAAAAAATGCCAGGTAATATCTAATACATTTCTAGGATCTACAAGATGGAGGACCAGTGATTTGCAGGGTCTTCATTTATAAAATAAGAGTAGACTAGGGTGACTTCTAAGGTCTTTTCCGGTTCTGAATCTATGATTTTAAGGGTACTGAAAGAGTATTGGTCTTGGATTTGGAACTCTTCGGTTGAAACCTTGGTTCTGTCATTCCCTGTTTCACTCATACCTCACTGAGCCTCAGTTTACTTTTCCTCAGTAGACTGTTAAGTTTCTTGAGGGCAAGGACTGTTTCTTTTTTTTTTTAATCTCTTTATGCTTAGTATCTAGCAAAATGCCTGGAATAAAGTTGAATTGATTTATGACAGTAGGACCTGTTTTCCATATGCCAGAAATTTGGCAAGCTAAGGAAAGGAAGGGGAGGGTTTATTGTAACAGTGAGGACAGTAAGATGACAAGTTCTGCTAGGCAAGATGGCGGACCTTGGAAAAGGATGCTATTACAATGAGACCCTGAGGGTGACTGAGTGGGAACTGTTACATCAGGAGTAGGTATGGATCAGCAGAGGATGTCTGTCACCAAGTGGAGAAAGGGTACATTCTTCTACTGTCCCCATTCTATTTCAGCACCTTGGGGCAAAGCCCCATTCATTTCATGCTAGTTACAGCTCTGTTTGTGAATCATAAGAAGGAAAAGTACTTTTTTAGAGAGGGGCTCTGTGTGTGTGTGTGTGTGTGTGTGTGTGTGTGTGTGTAGAACAAATGGATACTTCTAGGGAAAATTAGGTTGCTAGGAAAAAAGAAAGGAGAAAGTAAATATGGTTAGGGTATGCTGATCAAACCAACAGAGCCCTTTGAGGTTATATCTGAGCCCTGAGTATGTATGTAGAGCAGAAAAATAAACAAAGTCCTAGAAATGCCAGAAGTCACAGGCAAAGTTGGTGAGGGAGTCGGGTACTAATTCAGGGAATTTAGACCAGAAGTCAATCTGGATATAGAGGGAGCCCAAATAGGAAAGAGTCCTATTCTTCCAGATGCCAAAAAGTAGGCTCAGGCCAAGAAAGTAAGGTGGAAATAAGGTGAATGTGGCCAGGAGGGCCATAACTCCTCAGGGTCAGGGACTTGAAAAAAAGTCAGGAAACTAAAGGGAAATGATGAGTCTCTGTACCTGGAAGGAACTGTTTGTTACTTTAAACTGTGCCCTCACCCTGTGGCCATCAGGGGACCCACTGCTTTAACTCTGAATCAGGCTAATTAAATAACATAAACTATGCTTATGAGGTGCCACAATTATATATGGTTTGTAGCCCAAAATTTCCTCCCACTGGAGTCAAGTTTAATTGTGCACCTAAATCGTCATTGTGTTCTGGACTGCAGTGGGCAAGGTGGTGAGTCATACTAATGCCTCCAATTTGCACACTCTTTTAGCTTTTACAAAGTGCTGGCCTCACAACAACCCTGCTGAGTAAAAGAGCTACTGGTGAAGGTTCCTGAGGGAATGGGGGCGAAACTGTTCCCAGGTAATTGGTCTTTGCTGGGGAAAATGCCCCCCCCACACACATCTTTTTATTTAACCCCTGAATGGTTGAAGGATTCAAAAATAAAAACAGATAACATCTGCTTTCAATCTCAGGCGAAGGCAGATACATGATCACACTTGATGATCACAATAGCCCTGTGAGAGAAACACTGTTTATCCCCATTTTACAGATGAGGAAAACAAGATTTGTCCAGGCTTATACATAGCTATTAAGTGTCTGAGGAGGAATATAAGCCCAAGTCTTCCTGATTCTGTCAGACCACATCACTGTTGTGACCTGCCCTATCCCATCAAATAATCAACCAGCAATCATGTATTAAGTGCCTACTGTTTGCCAGCCACTAGGAATACAGATGCAGAATGAACAGTCCTTACTCTCAAGGAATTTACATTCTAATGGGAGAGATGAAAGGTACTTTTATAAGTATACATACAAGAAAAAATATAAAAGAAATACATACAAGGTACTTAGAGTTAATCAGGAAAGGTTTCATCTAAAAGAAGGACATTTGGGCTCTGCTTTTAACCTTGGGCAATCATGTTCTTGGAATCATAGTCTTATAAGCAGAAGGCTCTAGAAAGTGTAGTGATTTGCCTAGGGTCACACAGGTAGGAAGCATCAGTGGGGATTGAACCCAAATCCTCTGAATTGGGTTCTTTCCAATGTGTTTTTTCTTATGACTTGCCAACTTGTCATCTCATTTGGGCATCCGAAGATAAAGCAGTTTCATGGGCAAAAGTTGCTTGAATCCTCTCCAAAGCAGTTTGCTTAGCTGGGGCTAAGACAGAAGCCCTGTCTGGCTGTTGAGCATCATAGCCATGTCCAGTAGCCCTGTAGCAACAGGGCAGAGGAAGATTGGCGGCTTGATCTGCTGCCTTGGTGATCTGATACCTGGGATATTCAAACCCAAGAGATTGGGGGGTGAGCATGGGGGAAATGGTGAAGGTTACTAAACCTTCTGTACTCTTTCAACTTTTTTCAGTGTTCTCTGGTTATTTGGGAGGGGTGTGTGTGTGTGTGTGTGTGTGTGTGTGTGTGTGTGTGTGTGTGTGTGTGTGTGTGTGTGTAAGGGGCTAACAAGAAAGGACAGGCAGGTGCACTGGGCAGGTAGTGACATTTTTCTCCCACTGACGATCAGCAGCTGTCAGAGCCCAGTTTCCTAATGAACACGGGGAGTTAAGTGAAATTGATCAGGCCAGTCCCACGCTGCCTAAAGACTGGCGTTGCTTAATGCAGCCTTCAGGCCTAGAGCGGATTATGCTTACAGCAGTTTAACAATTCTATCCAAATTGGTTTTCAAAAAGTTGAACTTAGACATGAATCACTGAGGCAGAATCTATGGTACCTTTCCTTTTAGGAACAAACACTACTCCCTCTCTCCTCCAATCCCTTTCCTCCAGCCCCTATTATCTATTCCCCCTCCCCAATCACTCCTACCCCAATACATGTTCAAAACAAGGCATTTAGGGGAAAAAATTAATCAAATCACACAAATCTTTTACCATTAAAAACACACTAAAGCAAAACAAAGCTTGAAAAATATCTCTAAAAACAGAGGTGGGTATTTGGAGGGAAAAAAGGCAAAAGGATGTGTAAATGTGAGTTTCTCGGAGTACTTTAACCAAAAGCAAAGTCACCATAGCAACTGCTAAATCCATTCCAGTGTAATGTTCAGGAAAGAAAGGGAAAGGAATGTGTTTGCAAGGCACCAGTTTGTAGGATTTTGCTTGTTATTTTTTTTGTTTGTTTTGGAGGGGAAATGAACAAGAAAGGGACTAAGCTGGGAAGGGATCAATCACTATTAAAAATCAGAAATCAAATAGTCAATACGATCCATCCAGAAAGTCCTAGAAAAATGAAAAAAACAACTTGGATTAAGATAAATGACCGGTTGGTGGAGCTGTTGTTTCATCACGACTACGTTGCCCCAGACACCAGGACTGGGATAAACAAGTCCTGAATAGCAAAGGGTTTGAGGATGACTAGGCAAGAATAAAATTACTTTTTTTTCCCTTCTCTGTAGGACTTTGGGGCTCATTTGCTAAGCCCCCTCTGTTGTCAAGCCTTTTTTTTTTCAACTTTCAACTCTCAGAGTTATTTACTTTGTGATCTACAGAGACTGGATCATTTCAATTCATTTCAATGTGGTACTGGGCAGTGGGGACCCGACTGACTCCCATACATATCCACAGTGTAACCTCAAACATGTCCCTTGACCTCAGCGTCCTTGCATAGGAAATCAACAGGTTGAAACTGTTAAGGTCGCTTCCAGCTCTCATATAATTCTATGATTATATCATTTTACTTTGATAGATATTTATCAAGCATTTACTCCCAGCCAAGCACTTCTCTGAGAATAGACAGGAGGAAGAGGAGGGTTTGGAGGTAGACCTGAAGATTTGGATATGAAATGTCCCCTCCTTTATAGAGCTTCCAGTCAGAATAGTAAAGGCACCTGAATCTGTGGAGTCCTCAAAGGGATTCTGGTTTTGGACTCAGAATACCTGGGTTTGGGTCCAGGTTCTACCACTTTCTAGCTGTATAACCTAGAGAAAGCAGCTTCCCCTGTCTGGACTTCAATTTCTTAATCTGTAAAATGAGGGATTTTGGACCAGATCAGGGGTTTTAACTGGGGGGGGGGTTTGTGATCTATCTATAAATGTTTATATGTATATGTGTGTATATATATATATACATATATATACATATATGTATATATGTAACTGTATTTCAATGTAATTGGTTTCTTTTCTAATCCTTTACATTTTCTCTCATGTCTTTAAAAACATTATTTTGAAAAGTGGTCCAAGGCTTCAAGAGATGACTGCCCAAGGGGTCCAGGATGCACAAAAAAGATTAAGGTCCTCCAGACTAGATAATACTGAAAGTTCCTTCCAGGTCTAACATTCTATTATCGTGTGACACATATACAGATCAGGGTAATAGAAAATAATAGAAGTGCACAAAAGGGGTGAAATGTGCTATCAGGGAGAAGGAAGGTCATTATATCCTGGTGAAATCAGGGAACCTTTCAAGGAGGAAACAGTAATTGAGTTGCAGTATAAAAATGGGTAGACATCCAATCTACCATGGAGGGGCTAGGTAGGGGGGAAGAGGAAGGGATGGGGAGAGGTATATTTTAGGAGAGACAGTGATGTGAACAAAGGCACAGAAATATGTTATAGAGTCTGTAGGAGAAAGCAGAATGAGATAAAGCCCATGAACTTTGCAGATAAGGGGCTCTCCCTCTGGGTGCTCAGGGTTCACACTGATGCAATGACTGTTTTATCTCTGAACACACCTTGTTAAAAAGGGGAGGATGACTCCTTCAATCCCTCCTCCCATTTCAGTGTGCCCAGGGGCTTCTATTTCTGTACCCACACAAACAACAGCCTCAAGCTTTCCAAATTCCTGGTTGGTGATCAGAGATGGCCCTCAGAGATAAAAGCCAGGGTAGAATAGCCAATATCTGGGTGACCCAGAAACCCCAAGACCTTAGGTGTGGACCTGATTATTTTATCCCCAAACCTTCTGAAGGGCTCTAGGGCTGCCTCTCACAAACCTTAGTTTCTGGCCTCTGGGAATTCATATCAGGTATGTGATGGACAGCACTCAAGCAGGGTCTGTGGCCACTTGGCCACAGGAGGACAGTTTTCTTCCCAGAAGTGAGTACTCTCACAGAATAGTCATAGCAAAAAGAACATTCAACAGATATTCAGGTTACGTGGGTTCTAGTCCTGACTCTTGCCCACTTGGGCAATTTTCTCAGTTTTCTCATCTGTAAAATGATACGGTTGGATCAGAAGACCAAATCCAGTCATTTTAAAATTACTCAGAACAACCTAGAAGCTGTGTCAGTGAAGTAAGGAAATCAGACGGTTTTCCTTTGGGGTTTATTAAATTAGTCTCATTGTTACATAGTCCTCAGCCTTTCCTGATCCCTGTTAAGACGAGTGCCTTGCCTGTGATTCTCTACAATGTATACTCCCTATAACTTGTTTTGTACTTAGCTGTTTATAGATTTTCTCCCCCAGCAGCCTCTGATCTCCTTGAGAAAAGTGACGTTTTTTTTGCCTTTTTTTGTATCTCCAATACTTAGCACAACACCTAGCACATAGTAGGCATTTAAATGCTTGTTCTCCTGACTTGACATCACATTACAAGATTCAAACCAGACTCCAGACTTAGTCAGCAACCAAATATCAAAGTTTTAGCTACACAAAACAAACTGTCTGGATTTGGAATTGCAGACAATCCAATTTTATATTAAAGCAAGTATGAGCAGACATTAATCAATCCCCCCTCCTTCTATCTGTGACTCACACATGGTCTCCTGGGAGGGAGCTTAGACACTGTGTGCACAGACAGTGATCAATAAAGCAGAAAAAGTGGTCAACAGAAGAAGAAATCCTGGACAAGAATCCTAACTATAAAGACCATATTTTTCCTTAATCCAATCTGTATTAACTCCTAAGAACTGAAGGAGAACATAGAGATAGCTGAGTTAAAGTGTAGAAGGAAGACTACATTAGGAATCAGATCCCTGGCTTCAAATCCTGGACCCACCATTTTATAGGTGTGTAAGCTTGGGGATATTACTTGACCCTTCTGAGCCTCAGTTTCCTTATCTGTAAAAGAAGCAGTTGGAAGAGATGATCTCTAAGGTTCCTTTTAACTCAAATATTCTATAAACACCAGAACTATGTGCCTCACAGGGTTGTTGTGAAGAAAGACCTTTGTAAACCATAAAGCTCTAAAGTAGAAATATGTTATTATTGTAGTGGGCTTATTTGAGCAACTCCTTCCCACCTTCACAGACCTTCCACAGACCTCTGTTTATCTTTGGTCTAGCATTCTTTCCATCTTTGTTTTCTTTAATGTTTTTTTCTACCTCCTAATGTAGATCTTTTGGAACAGTGATCAGAGTTTGAATACTCAATTGTCACTGACGGAGGAAGGTACTGGTTATAGAAATCTTTGCCGATTTCCAACCCATGAAATATTCCATCACAAAACAGCGATTCTATAACAAAATAGCAATCTAAGAGACTTTTTGAGACTAGAATTGCAAAGAACTCACCTGAAAGTATCATATGTCAATCAGACAGAATTTTTCACCTACTCGAAATTAGGAATACTGAGGTTCAGACCTTGCCTCTGACGCTTGCTAGTTGTAACCATGGGGAAAATCACTCTGTCCTTCTGAGTCTGTTTTCTCAACTCTAACGTGTAGCTATCACCTGTAGTACCTACTTGCCAAGGTTGTAGTGTTATCCTAGAAGAAAACAGAGATCAGCCTGGGTAACGAGATGGGCTGCCTCATTCTCTGAGACTGAAGGGAAGAAAGAGAATGAGCAAGGAGGTTTCAAGCTATGGAGAAAGAGAGAAGAAGAAGCCCATGGCAGATGGCCTTAATCTTCTTCCTAAAATAGTGTGGTTGAGAAGAAAGAGATTGGGATTGGATTGTAGGTTTAGGGAGAGAGGAGATGGTTCAGAATAGCCACTAAGAGAAGCGTGATAGGGCTCGGTCCCAGAATTGAGCTTCATCTCTGAATGCCCTGCTATGGGTAAGATAGCCTGAATGTTAGTGGTCTCAGGCTGAAGTTTTATGATTTCCTTTTTTTCCATCCTTCTACAAGTCATTAAAGTCATTGTCCAGTTTGGTGATTCTTTTGACACATGGGGCTGGGGAAGTAAAGTGACATTTTTTCTTCATCCTTTAAAACCAGAGGCTGGTACTAAAGGGTATGATATAAATCTAGAAAAAAATTGAAATTATTCTTAAAGATTAGTGAAAACCTAACCTGAGGGCTACCTGATAGTCAGAAATACCTGACCTAGAGGTAGGAGTTAACAGAATACAGCAGAAAGAGTTGTGGTCTTGGAGTACAAGAATCTGGGTTTGAATTCTGTCTCTGATGTTTGTTACCCTTGTGATGATGGGTAAGGCCCTTAAGGACCCGAGCCCCAGTTTCTTCATTTGTAAAATGTGAGTCAGATAGTCAACAACAAACACTAATCAAGTACTTAACATGTACTAGGTACTGTGCTAAGCACTGAGGAATACAAAAAAAGGCAAAAACAAGCAACAACAACCCCCCAAACAGCAGTCACTTCTCTGAAGCAGTACACATTCTAATGAGGGAAAGAATGTAGGAATATCTAGGCACATGCAAGATATACACCTAGAATATAGGAGGCAGGTGAGGTAGTGGATCTGGAATCAAGAATATCTAAGCTCAAATCTAACCTCAGACACTTGTTAGTTGTATGACCCTGGGTAAGTCATTTAACGGCTCCCTGCCACAGTTTCCCCATCTGTAAAATAGGGATAATGATAGTATCTGCCTTCCAAGATTATCATGAGGATTAAATAAGACAATATTTGTAAAAAGCACTTGGCACAGAGCCTGGAACATAGTATATAATTGCACAAGGCTTTTATTCCCTTCCCTCCTGCAGTATATGAAAGTAATCTGTGGACTAACCAGATCGATTCTGAGGCCCCTTCTAGCTCTAAATCACTCATCTTATGAGTCACAAAGAAGTGTTTTACATCATCTGAGAAGGGGAAAGATGCTGTTCTTATTGTTTGGGACACCTTGATTAGAGAGTGGCCTAGCAAAGTCACCATCACGTGAACCACACGAAGCTTGCAGAAATGGCAGTCAGTTCAGCACACAGAGAATTATCCCTCGAGGAGTTGGGAATGAAATAGCAGAGGAACGGAAGGATTCATTAATGAAAAAAAAGAGGTGAATTCGTATTAACCTCTGTGCAAAATGGGTTTTCCAAATGAACCGATAGGATTACACTGACGACTCATCTTCCTTCTGTACCAAGGAGTCCAGAGAATCACATTCTTCTCAACAGTTAGTCAATCATAGGGTTTAGCCACAAAGAGAAGCAGTCTACCGCAGCCTAAGAAGCACAAGATGAGACAGCACAGACAACTTCCCATGCTCCTCATTACAACGTGGTGTCTGCAATTTCATTTCATACAAATTGGGTTTTTTAAAAGCCTTTTCTCCCAAACTGTTGGGTGTTTTTTTTTTTAATGAATAGCAAACTCAGGATGTTACCCAACTCTTCAAAGTGCAAGGATGAGAATAACATTTTTTTTTCTTTTTGCCAAAATGTGAGGGAATGAATTTGTCTTTTAGAGTTAGAGGTCTGATAGCCATAGGAGTAGCTCAATATTATGTCCATTTCTCAGCCAGAGCTGAAAATTAGTGCAGGCTCATAGAACCCCAATATGTCAGGCAGGAGGTGCAGGGGATAGGGTACTAAATTTAGAATTGAGAAGATTTGGTCTCAGACACTGGCTGTGTGACCCTGGCCAAGGCACTTAACTTCTCTCAGTCTTAGTTTCCTCATTTGTGAAATGGAGATGATGATAGCACTTACGCCTGTCTTGTTGTGAGGATAAAATAATATTTTTAGAGCACTTTGCATATTTTTTCTTTAAAATATTTTTATTCAGTTTTATTTTATTTTCAGTTCCAAATTCTGTGCTTCTCTCCTCCCCTCCCATTGAGAAGGCAAGAAAGTAAATCTATTACTAAGGAAAGAAGTTATCCTGCTATTTTAAAATTGACATTGCATTTACTTTGCAAGTATTTTAGATGTAGCTACTATATGTGAACATGTTGTCTTTCCCAACAGAATGTAAGTTCCTTGAGGGCAAGGGCTATTTCTCATTTATCTTTGTATATGTATCCTGGCACATAGTCAGGGCTGGATAAACGTATTAATTGATTGATTGACTGTTGTCCTCAGAGCATCCAAAATTAGTGCTTTAACTATCTTCTCTTCTTGATCTTTAGGTCATTGCTAGGTCCATGGCAGAGACAGAGGACAGGGCAGGAGGAGGGAAGGATTCCATTGTCACTTGAAAAAGAAAGACATGGATAACATTTTGCCTAAACAACCCCAGTTACTTTGCCACTTCCCCTCTTCTCCATGACTTTTCCACTTCAAGCACTGAACATTATATTGTGCTGATGAAACACATGCAGTCTTTTTCCATTAGCATGACAAATAGCTGGTATCATTTCGAAATTGATATTTTGGTAGTAAAGTAAAATTCTGAAGTGAGCAATATACTACTTCTATATTTTACAGGTAAAGAAAGTGAATCACAGCAAGGTTAAATTACTTCAATTCGTTTATTCACTCAGTCATCCATCTACCCATCAACAAATGTTTGCGGAGATACTACTGCATGTACTACTCTAGGAGTCATGAGGGAAATAAAAAATAATTAAGATTTAATTCTTGCATTCAAAGAGCTTTTGGTTATTTTTGTAAGACAAGCTATCCATGTAACATGGTTAAATAACAAGGTAGGGTAACCCATGTGGTAGCTGGATGACTCAATGGATAGAACAATAGTCAGGAAGGCCAGATAGCCACATACCTGATGACGTGGAAGAGCCTTTCTCTTTAACCAGGTGAGGTTAAATCTTTCCATTTTGTTATAAGCCTTGGATCTTGTATGTTTCACAACTAACTATAAAATACTGCATACATCACAGAACCTTCTCCATTAATAGAAATAACTGTAAGCTCACTGGGGCAGGGGCAGTTTCCTTTTTGTCTTGGTGTGCCCAGTGCCTGGCAGGCAGTATATACTGGATAAATACTTACTGGTTAATTTTTAAGCACGATCACCTGTGGGGAATGGGGGTAGTGAGCAATCTTAACCCATTAATCAGTCAAACAGCAGTATGGGTCTTGTTGAGATTACATCACAAATTTGTAGTAGTGGTTCTTCTAGCTCCATATCAAGACTCCATGATGGCAGCCTCACCATTCTATGTACAAATGATTCTGATTGTCATCTAGAAAAAAGGAATTTGCATGTTTTTATTTTGGTGTAGAAAAACACTTGGTGGGGGGGGAAATTATTTTTCTTTTAGCTTTGTACAAATTCTAGAAATCCTGGGAAGAATCTACAAGACTGGAGATGATGGTCCTTCTCTCTGTTAGGTGATAACTAGCATTGAAGACAACCATTCTCTCTCTTGGATGCCAACCCTAAGAATGGCACATTGGAGGGAGTATGTTTATCTGGAGGTAGGAGTGTCTAAGGATTCCAAAATGGAAGACACTACCAAAGTATGCTGGCCTTTCCAAGGCCTCAGAAGCAGACCAGGATTGAGGACTGTGGCATGAGTTTGCGTCTTTTTTTTATTCTCCTTATATCCACTTTCATAATACTTTGAAAATGATTGAGACGATGAAGAATATAATAGACATTTAGCTTCACAGAGGGTCCTACCCTTCTCACCTCACAGTCCACCCTTTTGTGTGGTTACGCTCAGATAAAACACTTTTAAATTATGTTGTTTCCCCCACCCCCTGTCCCCACGCACACCCACCCCAAGTTCAACTGAAAACCGTTTTCAATGTTTCGTTAGTCATACACGTCTCTAAGCTACAAATTCCTTAGCTTACAATAACTAATGGTTCTGGCCAGAACTGCGATTTAATGATTTTTTCAAGTCAGCGCCCACAGACATATCAATTAGGATTAGTCACAAAGTAAGGTTTCTTTTGTGAAGCACTGTGGGAGTAAACTAACGATGCTGTGGCATATTGGAAAAGAACACTGAATTTGAATTCAGGTAACCTCTGGCAAGTTTTTCAACTCAGCCTCACTGCCCTCAAATCAAGGAGTGAGGCTGGATGATTCCCATAATTCCTTCCAGGTCTAGGGCCTATGACCCCCTGACTTGGGCTCAACACAGAGCACAGACACTAAACAGCTTTGTGACCATAGGCAACACATTTACACTCCTCAGTCTCAGCTTCCTCACCTATGAAACAGGGATAATAATCCTTTCACCACTTACCTTACAGTATTGTTTTTGAAGAAAGTGTTTTAAGGGGTTTACATGGAAAAAGATGGCATGGGAGAAAACCTTGGTTATATCCATCAATCTAGATATAATAGAGCAGGGAATCTAAACTTGGGGGTTATGAACTTGTTTTTAAAAATATTTTGATAACTGTATTTTAATAACTATAATTTTGATAACTGTATTTTAACATGACATGATTCCAAGAAGGGCCCCATAATTCACCAGCTGACCAAGGGATCCATGTCACATACACACACAAACACACACATGTACACACATGCACCCCGCCAAAAAAATCAGTTAGTACTCTTGCCATATAGGAAGAATGGCAGATAGAGAAAGCCTGGCTTGGAACATTGTGTGAAGCTAGAGGATCAAACAGAAGTGACTTTGTCATTGGAGTATATTACAGACCACCTGGATGGAAGGAGGCAGTATATTGGGGGGGGGGGTGTCTGGAAATACATCGTGAGACTGGCACAGAGGCATTATATAGTAGTGAGAAAAGACTTCAACGATCAAAACATCTACATTCATCACAGCCCCACATCTGTCTGTCTGTCTATCTGTCACAGAGAAAGAGAGAGAGAGAGAAAGAGAGAGGGAGGGAGAGAGAGAGAGAGAGAGAGAGAGAGAGAGAGAGAGAGAGAGAGAGAGAGAGAGAGAGAAACAGAACAGGTTATAATTTCTTGACTTTCCCTGATAACAATTTTATCTTTCAAAAAGTGTAGGGTTTTTTTAATCACAGAAGAATGAAAAAGGAAATTCTTTTCTGTATCTATCATCAACATAGATGAACTAGTAACTAGTAACATGGAAACCATGTAAGGAGCGATCACCTTCTTGGAGATTGTGACTGAGGAGAGGAAAGTCAGGCATAGTTTGACATACTCTTTCAATTCTGGGAGAGCAGATTTCAAAGGGTTCAGAGGAAGGTGGTAAGATATAATCAACTAAAATTCTACAAGAGAAGTAAGCTTAGAGTGTTGGAAAGCTTCTAAGGATGAAATTCCAAAGACTCAAAGAGAAGCAGTTCTGATAAGGAGGAGCAATGGGAGTCACCAAGATGTGGCTGCACAGTGAACTCATTGCAATGCAGATTTTAAAAAGATGTGTACCTAAGATGGAACCAACAGCAAATGACAGAAGATGAATAAAAACATGGTATTCTCCTATAAGAATAGTGTTGGTCTTGTTGAAACATAGAGTTAGCTGAGGAAAGTTGAGGTGATGACCAAAAGATGAAAAAAAACCAGTGTTTATTTGGAGTGGACTTAGCTATATTTGGGGAGATGGTTCAAAGAAGCATGAATACTGATGCTTGGGCTGAATCAGCTGATAATAACTGACAACAAAGAAAAGGTAGATTCTTACTTATTTCACTTTTCTCAGACAAGAATGACCTTTGGGTTGGAAAGAACAGAACAAAACTGTTCAGTAAGAAATTGATCCTCACAATAAATAGGGCAATAATAAGAGTGCATCTAGCTACTCCTGTTGAATTCAAGTCTCCTGGCTCCATATTTGGGAGCCAAAAAATTGGGCAGATGTGACTGACTTCATGATAGGTGAAAAATCCTGGTGAATTGGAGAAGTACCACTGTACTGGAGAAGGGAAAATATGAAAAAGATTTTAAGGAAAGAAAAGCAAATAGAGCCAAAAACTGTAGACCAGGGAGTTTGGCTTCCATTCCTTGCAAAATACTAGAGCATGTGATTTAAGAGATGGCTCATGGACATCCAGAACAAGGAATGGTTATTAGCAAGAACTAACATGGTTTCACCAATTCCTTTTTGGATAATAGTACCAAACTAGTTGATCAGGGGAATGATGACCTAGATTTTAGCAAAGCATTTGATAAAGTCCCATATGGCATTCTCATAGAAAAGATGGAGAGATGTTGTGTAGACAATGAGATGGACTTGGAATTAATGGGTTAGATGGTTTGACTTGACTTGAGGTGGCCAGACTGCAGAAGAAAAAAAAAGACACTAATGGTTTGATGTCACTGAGAAGTCTACAGTAGATTGCTCAAGACTTGGTCTTGTGCTATTTTACACTGTTGCCAATGATTTGGATAAAGACAGTTGGCATGCCAATAAAATTTGCATTTAACACAAAGCTCTGGAGAGAGAGCTAACATAATGGATGATATAGTCAGGATCCCCAAGGATGTTAACAGGTTAGAAGACTGGGTTGAAAATAACAAGATAAAGTTTAATAGGAAATCAATGTAAAGGCAAACTCTTTGATTAAAAATTATTTTTTTTACAAATACAAGGATGAAGGTGGCACAATTAGATAGTAACTTAACTGAAAAAGATCTGGGGGTTTCAGTGGACTGCAAACTCAATAGGGGAGTAACATGACATAAAAAATAAAAATATTTTTAAAATCTACTATAATCTTGAGCTACATTAAGAGATATAGCTCCCAAGAATAAAGAGGTGATGGCTCTACTATGCTCCACTCTGATATGATTACGTCTGGGGGATAGTGTTTGATTCTTAGTGCCTCATTTTAGGAAGGACATTAATAAACTGGAAAGTATCTAGTGGAGAACAATCAGGAGAATGAAAAGGCTTGAGTCAATGCTATAAAATATTGTTAAAGGAACTGGGTATGTTTAGCCTGGAGAAGAGTAGACTCATGGGAAAACATAATAGTTGTCTGAAAGTATTTGAAAGGGGTTCTATCTGTAAGAGGGATTTAGACAAGTTCCACTTGGCCCTGGAGAACAGAATTAGGAACAATGGTTGAAAATTCCAAAAAATGTAAATTTAGGCTTGATAACATTTAAATCTGTCCAGAAGTGGAATGAGACTTTGGGAATCAATGGATGTCTCCCTTCCAATCTCTCACCCTTATTGGAGGTCTTGAAGTGAATGCTTCAAGTGTTTTGCAAGTTGAGATTCTCTCTTATGTATGAGTTGGGAAATATGCTTTCTGAAGTCCCTTCCAGTTCTGAAATTCTGTGATTCTATGAAAATGTGGTACAAACCTTAAAGAGGTATTGAATTGAGCCATCAATTACTTATCCATGGTTTCTGACTATGCTTCAGGATGGACCAACAGAACCTAAAAGGCCCCAATGGTACCACCATGATCATATTTTTTACTTTTCCCAACAGAGTATCTGTAAATTTTATGAAATTTTCACCAGCATGGTGTGGCATACATGTAAACCATAGTGGGAAAGGATAGTCATTCAGATTGCCATCTGTTTACACTTTATTTCATCTTTGTTCTCCAGCTTGTTCTTAATCCCCAAGAGATAATGATTGCAGTCTTGATAGAGAATATGTAGGCAGACTCCCTTTTACATCTAACTCCTGATTAGACTGAACTGGGCAACACTCTCTTGAGCTTAAAGATTCCAACTCCCTGACAGATCAGTATCTCTGTGCTCTCAGGGTAGATAGCCTCGGATCTTGAATGACCCTGCCTTGTCTTTGAATTTCAAATTAAGACTATTTGACACAGTTCCTTCTTTGAATTTATTATTTGTGGATGAGACAGGAGTTTTTCTGTCACTGAATTCTGTGACTCAGAAGTTTTAATTTTTTAAAGACAGTATAGACCAGAGTATGGCATAGTGGGTAGAGTCAGTCCTGGAGTCAGAAAGATCTAGAATCAAGTCCTGTTTCTGAAACATGCTACTATGTAGTTCTAGGCAAGTTACAACCTCTCAATGCTAACTCTAAGACTATAAGCTACAGGTGTATTGCCAATATACATTTTTGGAGATGTTCTCTGCATTGGGAATTCCCCGCACTGGTGTAAATCACTGGTTGGGTTTCTCATCCTCTCCCCCATCCCCAATATTAAAGACAGAATTTGAAAATGAATTTCTGTCCCAACTACTTTCTGCCTTTTTCTGCTTTGTTTCTTCGATCAGGGCACACTCATCAGGTATATGGGTAATCATTTCGTCTGTTTTCTTTGCCTCATTAGCTGCACACATATATCTGTGATGCAAAACAGAAGGGGATAAAAACAATTTGTGGCTAATGAAGGATCCAAAGTGTTGTTTTTCTCCATGATGATCTTTTACTTTCTAAATCTTTAACCTTTAAAAGCTGAGCCTCCTGCATTTATGAGGTGAATGTTATTGTTATCTCTGGGGTGATAGCCATACATACCTCTCCTTTCCTCCAATGCCTATTACCAGGCCCTGTGTTTATCGATGACTCAGTTCATGGCTCAAAGTCTTTATCTGGACAAAGACAAACATTAATAAACTCTCACAAAACATGAAGTGAACCCTGGTTTGGTAATGCTCTCATATGTTTCCAATATTTTCCTTGTTTACCAGAAAATATTCAGTATTAAGGGCTCAGGGCTGTACTAATCTATTCTAGACTCACTGCTGGGATTGAGGTCATCCCTAAGGAAACAAGGTCCTTATTTGATTGGGCATGTTTAACAACAATCTCATTACAGTATTGGCTTAACCTGAGAAGACTGACTCACAGACCTTCCCCTATGGAGAGGTGGGTGTAACTCTAGGTAGAAGCAGCTGGTAATACCAACAAAACAAGGGGGTCAGCTGCATGCTACCTAGAGAGCTACAGTTTAGTTATCTTCTAAGTTATCAATTCATTGTCATTTATGGGCATAGATACTGAGAGAATAATATGTTTATAATCTTTTTCTTTTGAGCCTTAGTGGTAGTGGCTCAGACAGATATTCTGTATTAAAACTTAGCTTTTTTAAAGGAAATTTATGTACACACATATATGTTTGTATATATATGTATGTATATATATATATATACATATATGTGGGGGGGGAGTGGGTATGCTGTGTTTTACATATATGTATATAGTTTTTTCCTCTTAAGAGAAATACACATACACATATGGATATAGATAAAGCTTACTTTGCTGACTAGGAGCTTTTATACACACACACACACACACACACACACACACACACACTCACCAGTTCATTGAACACATAAACTAACTTTGTACAAAATAATTCTTTTTGTCTTGCATGGTTTCAAATCTATTATTTTCTCTTCTGAGAAAGAAAAAGGTATTTTGCAGGTTGGGATGTTTGGTAATTTTCACTATAATTCTGAGCCCTCACATCCTGTGAATTAGAAAACACAGTGAACTTTGACGGCATTACAATTCTAGGAATGTAAGGCTTGGAAGACTCCCTCACACAGTTAATTTTACAGACTATCAGTTAGGAAACCTGAGTTTTAGTCTCGCCTTGATGGACCTCTCGGCAAATCTTGTAACCTCTCAGTGAGTGCCCCGGGCTACTCTCTAAGATCCTAAATGACAGATGAGATGATGCACATTTGTAGGAAGTTCCTAAATCCAGAGTTCCCTGCACTCATGTACTCATGACATGACATGTCCAAATCCCCCTACCCCCCCCAAAATCATTTCAAATGTCAGAAAAGGGAGGTAATATAAAATGATAAGTTTGTAGTCAAGAAGACCCAAGTTTAAATGAGATAATTATTTTGGAAAGCACTTAGCACAGTGGTTTTACACATAGGTACTTAATAAATGTTTATTTAATTCAAATCCTGTCTCTGATACTTAATGGCTATATAACCATGGGTAAGTCATTTAACCTATCTTGTCTGAGGGCCTAACAGATCTCTGAAACTATAAGTTATAGACTATTGTAAACTAGATGACTAGAGAAAGTTCTCATGTGGACAAAACCATAGGTCTTTGATATATGTATGTATCAGGAAAGCTCTTTGAAAAAAAAAAGGATGACTGATTTAAAAACAAGATGGTGCTGATCAATGCTCTAGGCATCCTATATTTCCTTCAATACTTTTCATCAGTGTGGGTACTCTCTCCACAAATGAAATTCTCAATTTTGAGAGTTACTATAGCTAAAATGGCACAGTTCGGTGGTATGGCAGATAGAGCTCTGGGCCTGGAGTTGAGAAGACCCAAATTTAAATCTGGCCTCAGACACTGACTAGCTCTGTGACCCTGGGCACAGCATTTAACCTCATTTGCCTCAGTTTCCTTATTTGTAAAATGAGCTGAAGAAGGAAATGGCAAACCACTCCAGCATTTTTGACCAAGAAAACATCGAATGGAATCACGAAGAGTTGGACACCATTGAAACGACTCAATATCAGTATGGCTACACTATTACCTGAATTCAGCTCAGTTTAACAAGTACTTTTTAAAAATACTCTAGGAGCCAGTATTAGGCTCTGAGGATACAATAGAAGATAATTGCTTTTAAGGAGTACTCATTTGACTGGGTGCAGGGATACAATATATGTATAGATCAGTAAAAGGTGTATAGATCAATAAATTCAAAGTACATACAAAGTAATTTTGATGTGAGAAGTAGACCGGCATGGTGACGAACCTCTTGAAACTTAAAAAGTCATGGATTGAGAGCAGGAAAGAACTTCAGAGGTTGTCGAATTCAGCTTCCTCATTTGATAAGTTAGGACCCAGAAGCCCATAAATCTGAAATGCTTACCCAAAGGTAGCTACCAAAAAAGGTAGCCAAAAAGCCTGCTCCTGAAGCCAATGCCTCTGGCTCCAAGTCAAGGGCTCTTCCTCTGCATCATATTGCCTCAGGCCAATTACTTGGTTTATAAGGAAATGAGTACATCTATCCTAAAGAGAGACAAGAAAGTCAGAAATCTGCCATCCAGGCCTTGTTGAATGAATGAGTCTTGCACTGTGAATAAGGCAGTTTCCCAGGTCCTAAACCCAGTATAGATTGCTTTTGCCAATGATATTTGGGTGTCCTACAGGGACCATTCACTAGGAATACTGTGAAAAACTACCTAGGATTTGATATAACTTGTAGTCTGACTTAAGGGTTGTGACACAAAAGTGAGCCGTCTCCTGGGCTGTGGGCCAGCTTTTCTCTGTGGCAAATATTTTAATGGCCTGCAAAACTTTTAGCACCAAAGGTCTTTACTTCTTAAAACATATAAATTACTGACTCTTGTCAGACAAAGTGAATTACAACTTAACTCAGTTTGATCAATGTGAACAGGCCTTAACTCCCAATTAATTTCTTGGATAGAAAATTGCAGTGACTGTACACCTAGGTCAGAGGGGTCATTTATCAAGTCTGCGCCATGTGTCAGTACTCTGGAGTCTGTCTCAAGATAATATCCCAGCAGACAACAGAAGATATTCATTTTTCAGATGTGTCATTAAGTTTTTTTAAATTATCCTGGTCTTACAGGATTGACTCAACATGTAACAAAATATAGGGGTGATTTTAAAAGAATGGAAAAAATACAAAATACAAAGAACATTGCTTAGCTTTTATATTATATTATATTATATTATATCATATTATAGTATAGTATAGGCTATGTTGTTTGGTCTTGATCACAAATATAATAGTGAATTAAGTACTTCAGATTTGGCTAAGGCAAACAATAACAAAAAAGCAATTCCATTTAATTCAGTAAACATTTATTAAACAATTAATATGTTTGGCACAAGGCATTGTGCTAGGCACTGGGGATACAAAAAATGGAAAATGACATGTTCCTTCTTCCTAGGAAATTAAAGGAAGAAATAAGCAGTTGGTTAAGGGAATTGAACAACTCTTTAAGAAGAGGGGTGCCTGAGGATGGGATTTGGACTTTTGGACAATGACTTAAAATAAAGGAATGATAGGCCCCTGGCCAGGGATGAAGTATAACTAATAAGGAATATTAAGAATGTATTTGCTTGAACTCTCCACCTCTAATCAAAAGGATTATAGATTGAAAAGGGAAAAAAGGGAAAAGAAAACTGCTACTGTACATAAACCAAGCTAGATATTATAGAGGGAGACACCTAGCAATTCAGTCAGCAATGAAACCCATGGCTTCAAATGTCTATATATAAATGTACAAAGCAGAAGTAACAAGCAATATATAATATTGCTAAATATTAAATATTAACTAAATATCCCAGTGCAAGGGAGTAAGAAAAGTGGCACTGTATATTAAAATAAAAATTATCACATGAGGAAATCTAGTAACTATAGTCAGGGAATTGGGGAGCATTTTGGGTAAAGACAAATAAAGGCTGAAATAGAAATGATATTGTCATTTAAGAGTAATACAGACCACTTGGACAGAAAGAAGAAAATAGATGAGTAGTTTGAAAAATAGATTTCAAGTCTGGTATGAAGACATTAGCATAGTAGTGATGAGAAACTTCAATTATCTAAACATCTACTGTAGCTCTCTCAGTCAAAAGAAGTTAATAATTTCTGATTGCCTTAATGATGTCATTCTTTAAAAATTGGAAGAGGCAGCACGAGAATGTTGCATTCTGTTTCTGATTCTCACTACCAAGGAATTCAAATCACTGAGCCTAAATAAATATCCTAGGATACTAAAAATAGATGGCAAATATGATTGCTAATCAACTATCATTGATCTTCAAAAAATTGTGGAAATATGGAGGGCTGCTATAGGATTATAGGAGGGCAATTATCTTTTTTTTTTAATGGAACAGAATACCATCTGAAAACTACAGGCTGATGAGTTTGACTTTGATTCCAGGCAAAATTCTAGAATATATTATTAAAGAGATCAGTGGACATCTAGAAAAGGAAAAGATGACCACAAAGACCCATCATGACTTATCAAGACTAAGTCATGCTAGACCACCTTCATTTCCTTTTTTGAGAGAATTACTTCGTGAGTTGATTTGGAAAATGCTACACCAAGCATTTGCCTACATTATAGCAATGCATTTAACAAAGTATTCCATGTTTGTTTGTTTTTTCTTATAGAACAGATGGAGAAATGTGGACTGAATGATAAAATAGTTTAGTACATTTGGTTAAAAGGAAGTTCCACGTTGAGAGTCCCAGAGATCTATAAGTGACTTTATGCTTTTCCACTATTCTACCTTATTCCATGGTACTATTTCCTGCCGAGGCCATTTCCAGAATTTTGTGTTCAGTTTTCAGGTCATGTTTTAGTCAAGAAGATAAACAGAGAGTGTCCAGGGGAGGGGCAACCAGGGTGGTGAAGGGCCTCTAGACAATGTCATATGAGGAGCTGTTTAAGAAACTGGGGGTGTTTATCCTGAAGCAGAGAATGCATTAGTTGAGACATTGCAATTCTTTTCAGATATTTGAAGGGCTATGAGGTAGAAGGATTACATTTACTCTGATTGGCTCTGTTAGGTAGTAATGGGCAGAAGACACAGAGGCAAATTGAGAGTAACCCTGGAATTCTTTTTATTGTTTGGATAGAGAGAACTCTCTAAGACCAGAGGGTATTATACATGGAGATACTTTTTTGGGGAAAAAACACCCCAAAGACAAAACAAAAACAAAAACAAGAGACCAGAAAAGGTTTTTTCAACATTTGAAGACAAAACATTTAGAATTAGGGGAGGAGGAAATTAATCAATTTTTCAAATGAATGTGTCTTGGAATGAAATGCCAAAGAACTTAAAAAAAGAGTTTATTAGTTGAAAAATAACTTGTGAAGGCTTTGTATTTAATTGCTTTTTGAATTGCTGTCAGCAAGAAACTATTTTGACAATATTAAAATCGAGGCAAAGAAATCATGTCACATCTTTAACTCCAAGGATAGAAAAATTAGTGAGTGAGAAAGAACAATTATAGTTTATCTTCAATTTTGCAATTTTAAATTATTAGACATATTTTCCATAATGTTTATGAACCTCTCTTCAGATACAACTTCTTAATTTGAATTTATTTTTAATGAAAGAAATGAATGGAAAATATATTTTAAAGTATTTTCGTTTTTATTGAAGAATTTAATGTATACATATACAAAGATCACATGATCGTTGGATTAGCGTTTGTGGGATTTCTTAGATAATATAGTACAGGAGTTTTAATCTAAGGATTGTGAACTTGCTAATATTTTTATCACTATTTTTTCAATATAATTGGTTTCCTTTGTAATCCAATGTATTTTGTTTTGTGCATTTAAAAACAGCACCCTTTACATTGTAGGGCTCTGGCTATGTGCCCTTGTTTTCTTGAATGACAAGGTCAATAGTTCAAGTTCAATATTTAGAATTCCATTTTGTGGCAGAGGGTAGGAAGGACAGGAAGGAGGAATGTCAAGGTTTATTTAATAACTGACAAGTATAGAAACAACCCATCTATAACTGTAAATGGTATAGAGTTGCCTGAGACTCAGAGGGTTTAAGTGACTTACCCATGATCATTTCTACTGCCAGAGAGGGCAAGTCTTCCTAACCTCAGATCCAGCCAGTGATGCCATTGTGCCATGATGCACAGAGTAGGTGCTTGAGAAATGTCCGTTGAATCTTGCTGAATTACTACAAACAGAAAACTATTTCAACACACTGAAAATGTTAACAGATCATAATATTCCCAAATTGAAACATTTGGCACTAGAAAGTTCAGTTTTTCAGCATCTCCAGGACTGATGGGGTGATAGGATGTGGTTGAGGTTTCCTCCATCGGGGACTGGGGTATGTTAGCCCAAATGCATACTCTAAGAAACTTTCATCTTCAATAATGCAATTGTTCTCACATTCAATAGATGAGGCAGGAAAACTTTCTTTACAGATAGAAACCACCACACACACACACACACACACACACACACACACACACACACACACTTTTTGTGGTTTTCAGACCAAATTATTTGGAATTTGTTTTTCTCTCGTGGATGTACTGTAGGCTGATGCTAAGCAGAGTAAATTATACTTCATTAGAAGATGGACAAGAAGCCTCTTTTGTTGGATTGTTTTTATTTCGGGTATATGTCTTTTACTGCTAAGATGTTGTGTTCCTAAGGCTCATTGTTTAATATGCTTCCTTGTGGAAAGCATGGATATATAAAGTTAGGTAGACACCTCTCTATGACCATAAGTTTCCTATAACAATGGAATCACAAGTCCAATAAAAAATGTAAAAGGGAATGGGGGTTCTCAATTGAACTCTTTCCAATTTTACTAATCATTTCAATTAGCGTTTGAATAAAAATGTGACCCAAAGGTATCAAGATCTACTGTCTTCTGGCCAATAAGACTTACCTACAACTTACAATCTTTAAAGAGTTACCCAATGCTTAGAGAAACTAAGAAACTTGTTTAAGGTAACATAGCTTGCATCTGAGGCAGAACTGGAACTCAAGTCTTCCTGATTCCCTGTCAGGCACTCTCCCAGAAGGCAGCTGAGAGTACAGTATATAGAACACTGGCCCTAGAGTCAGGAAGACCTGAGTTTAAACACAGCCTCAGGCACATGCTAGTTAGGTGATCCCCGGCAAGTCACCTAAGTTCTGTTTGCCTTAGTTTCCTCAACTGTAAAATGGGGTTAATAACAGCACCTGCCTTGAGGGTCATTATGAGGATTATGAGGGTCATTATGATTTCTTTCCTTCTTTCTTTCCTTTCTTCCTTCCTCCCCCATATTCTGCCAAATTGTCTCTCTATCAATGGACATCCACACCCTAAAACATTCCTAAAGGCATTAATGAGTCTAAGAAATTAATGTATATGACCCAGGAATGGGAAAAATAACTTTCTAGGGAGCCAATGTACTTTGCTACTAACCAAAGCTACACTGGGTTTGCAATTAATTATTACATTAAATGAAAAGTGTAAATAAAATGGGCTTTAAATAGAAGATTTATGAGCTATTCAATGGTATGTCCATTCTAAACATGAGGATCAGCATCTGTTTATTTCTAGAAGGACAAGACATATTTGATGTGTTCCTCTCTTGGATACTATAACAACAGAAATTTCCATTTGGGACTCTCCTTCCCACCCCCACCCCCCAATTCCTAAATGTATCAACTCAACTTTTGATGCATCAAAATAGGAAAGATAGAGTTTTCCCTTTCTTGTTGTTATCAGGGCTCCTTGTAAAGTAAGTTAAATTATTTTGATCTTAAGAAAAGGGAAATGGCACCAATAGTTGTGAATAACTTTATTTCCTATTCTGTCTGCCAACTGCCTCGCCCCCAAATGTGTGGTTTCTGTCTGACAGTCCATAGTATAAGAAAACAAAAGCACAGCATAGCTAAAAAGCACAACAAAGAGCTGGGGGAAATCTCTGAATAGCATCAGGTTGGGGAACAGCTGCTGAGATCAAATAGACCAAGAGAATCCAGACACCAGAAGAAAAGGGCTCTTCTTTTTTAAAGGGACAGTGCAGGCTCCCATTGGAGTCAAGGGATCCAGCCAACACTCTTAATAGGGGCACTATTCCCAAAGCTGTCAGGTTTGTCCACCCCTGAAATTGTGGGTGGGTAATCTGTTCCTTGTTGTTTTACCCACAAGAAGCTAGGCTTTGGTCTATAAATGGCTCTAGTTTTAGCTAATAGAATTGTGGACTCAGATCTGGTAGGTAATTAAGATGTAGTGGGATATAATGGGAAAGCATACTGGTACTAGAGTCAGGTTCTAATTCTGCTTCTAACATATAATTACCTGTGAGACCCTACTGGCTAAACTTCTCCTCTACAATGAGAGGCCAGTCTGGTATATAGAGTATGTAGAAGGGAAGAGAGAGGGAAGGGTCAGAGGAAAGGAAAGTAGAGAGGCCAGATCACTGAGGTCCTTTATTTCCAGGCTAATAAGGTTGGATTGTATTCATTTGGCAATAGGGAAACACTGGAAATTTCTTAGCTAAAAAAATGAATCATTTGAACATGGAAAGCAGGAGCAGAATGGGTAGAGGAAAAAGGATCTGGACCTGGGCTCCTGAAATATACTAGGGGAGTAGTTAAAAGGGCCTGATTTTAATGGTGATGACAGAAATGGAAAGGATAGGATAGGCATGAGACCAAAGACAAGAGGCTTAGATGTAGGTGGTGAGGGAATGGAAAGAGTTAAAACTGACTTCAGAGTTTCAAGCCTCCATGACAGGCATGATTAACAGAGGTCAAGAGGAGGAGCTCATCTGGGAAGGAAAGATGATGAATCCAAGTTTGGCTACCTGGAGTGTAGAAGTGCTGTGCGACATTGAAGTGGAAATGTCCAGCAGGCAGTTGAAAATAGGGTGCTGTAGCATGTAAGGGAGATTAGGGCTAGAGGTGATAATTGAAGCCAAGGAAGCAGAATCGATTGACAAAAGAGATATCATAGAGGTCTGAGTACAAAGTTTGAGGATGGGCTTGTTTGGGAGTTAGGAGTAAGGAGAGGAATCTGCCACTGAAAGGAAAACAAAGAAATAGAAGAAAACCCAAAAGAGGACAGTTTCAAGAAGAGTTGTCTATAGTAGAAAATGTTACAGAGATGTCCAGGATGATAAGAACTGAATAGGTTCATTAGATTCAGAACCTTAATGAGGGATTTTTGCATCTTGGACAAGAGGTCAAAAGGCTCTCTCAGTAGGTGACATTTGAGGCAAAGACCCTGGGAAAATACCCAATCATTTGGTAGTTTCTAATTCAATACAACCCAATACAACAAGAACTGTATTAAGCACCTACTCTGAGCAAGGCATGGTGCTACAGTAAAAGTTGGGCTGTTATTTGTCGTTTGTTACAGAAGTTTGGATGTGGGTTTGGGGGGTAAATAATGAGTTCCATTTTGAGCAAGTCTATGGAATATCCAGGTAGAGATGTCTAAAGGACGTGGAATATAGGATGGAGAATAGGCCTGGTTATATAGATCCAAGACACATCTGCATAAAGATAATTGAACCTATGGGAACTGATGAAATCACTAAGAGGGAAGGTATGGAGAAAGAAGACCATGAACAGAATCTTGGAGGGACATCCATAGTTAGGTATTTACTATGTGTATATGCACAGTAAAAAAAAAAGACTGAGATGGAGGGGCCAGAAATGTAGAAAAATAAACAAACAAACAAAGTGGATAGAAGACAGCCATGAAAGCTGAGTGAGAAAAAAGTATCCAGGAGGGGAGGTTGTTTAATAGTGTGAAAAGTCAAGAAGGAGGAAGGCTATGAAAAGTCTATATGATTAAGCAATTACGAGATTTTTAACTGAGTGGCAAGGTTAGAAGCCAGATTTCAAGAGGTTAAGAAGGGAGTAAAAAGAAAGGAGGGAGTAGATGACCTTTTTCTAGGCATTTTGCTGGGAAAAGGAGGAATGTGAACTAGGAGCTAGTTCAGCAGGACCAGGATGGCAGTTGTTGAGGGCTGGGGGAGGTCCAACACTTCTCTATACACACTTGCCTTTGGCCTCTCCCAGGCCTAAATGCAGCTCTGATTAGGACCTTCATCTTTCCTTTCTCCCCATGATGGTGGGTGTGTGTGACACAGTCATAGGAAGGGGGTGGCAAAGAGTCAGAATCACCCATTAAGGGTCAAATGTAGTGGGAATGTGAATGTATGGTCTATCCCTCCCAAGCCAAGCAGATGTATGCTCTAGTAATATGCCTCCTGTCACCTTCTGGGGAGGAAATGGCAGAAGGGATCTCCTTGAAATAGACAAAAGAGGTGAGAGTTTATGGAAGTGGCATTTCCATGCCCTTTGGGTGGTCCCTCTCATCCAACCCCTATCCACTGGGATGTAGGATAGATCCTGGATGGGCAAGCAATGAAGTTGCTCTATTAGCCCACCACTTGATGGTAGACAAGAATAATTTGGGAGGAAGAGTAAGAGAAAGAGAAGAATTGCCCAGATTTGATTTTCCCAGACTATAGCAGAGAGGCAACCGTGGTTGAACTGAGTTTGCTGGAGGACCCCTGAGTGTTGGGTGTCTACTCCTTCTCCTTAATCCTTTAGTATGGAATCCATATCCCAGTATGCCAATTTTACAGCTTCTAAATTCAGCTTACTTGGGGTAAAATCCCACTGTCCCCAACTTGATTATAGCTCTGATTAGATTTGGCTAATAGAATGTCATTGGTGGTATTGAAGAGAGCAATTTCAGTAGATGGGAGAAAGCACATTTCTAATGGTCAAGGAGTAAGTGAATGAGGAAGTATAGAGAGAGAAGTTTAGTAGCAAAGGAGAAAAATAAGATGATAATTTGAAGAATCAGAGGATTTTTTTCATTTTATTTATTTTTAGTTTTCAACATTCACTTCTATAAGATTTTGAGTTTTAAATTTTCTCCCCCTCCTTCCCCTCTCCCCTCCAAAAGACAACATACAATTTAATATAGGCCATACACATACTATTGTTCATACAGTATTAAACGTATTTCCACATTAGTCATGTTGTAAAGAAGAATTAGAACCAAAGGGGAAAATGATGAGAACAACAACAAAAAAAAAGGAAAAAGAGTATGCTTTGATCTGCATTCAGACTCTAGAGTTCTTTCACCAGATGTGGAGAGCATTTTCTATCATGAGTCTTTTGGAATTGTCTTAGATCTGGTATTGCTGAGAAGAGCTAAGTCTATCAAAATTGGTCATTGTACAATGTTGCTATTACTATGTGCATTTTCCCGGTTCTGCTCACTTCACTCAGCATCAATACATGAAAGTCTTCCCAGGTTTTTCTGAAGTCTACCAGTTCATCATTTCTTATGGAACAATAGTATTCCATTATATTCATATACCACAACTTGTTCAGCCATTCCCCAATTGATGGGCATCCCCTCAATTTCCAATTCTTGGCCACCACAAAAAGAACTGCTATAAATATTTTTGGATATGTGAGTCCTTTTCCCACTTTTATGATCTCTTTGGGATATAGACCTAGAAGTGGTATGAGCAGAGGATTTCTAGACTGAGAGTGGGAAGAGATTTCCAAACCTATGTTGTCCAACGACTTATTTTTTAATAGATAGGGAAACCTATGATCTGGAGAGGTTAAATCATTTTCACAAGACACATAGGAAGTATGTAACAGAATTGAAATTCAAACCCAGGTCCTCTAAGCTGCAGAGTAGTTCCCTAGACCAGGAGTTCTTAATCTTTTTTTTTGGTCATGGGCCCTTTTAGCACTATAGAGGCACCTATGAACCCATTCTTAGAATAATGTTTTTAAATGCATAAAATAAAATATATAATATTAGAAAGGAAAATTATATTGAAATAGAGAGGTATCACATTTTTTTTCTTTCAATTCTGGTGTCTCAGGTATTTCTGATGTAGTCAAAAGGGAAGGAACAAACAAGTAAAAAAAAAGATTAAGATGCAAAACCAAAGGAGATAATTGGTGGAACAAGATCCTAGAGATGGAGAGATAGGATGTGGTCAATAGTGTAGGTGAAAGTGTTGCCCTAGAAAGCAGGAGGAATACATGCAGAGCTAATCTGTGATAAAAAAAAAATGTTATAATGGTTCTGAAATTTAACAACCTGCATAGGTGACATTGATGAAACAGTCAGATGGGACATGACTGGAGAAGACAGGTTTCACATCCCATCTGGCCTGTAAGTCAGCAGCATAATCTAAAAACAAACTCATGCTCTCTTAGCTTTGTGACTCAAGAATACATACATCGGCACACAGCCATTTCTCAATTTCTGTCATTCCTTTCAAGATGCTTCTGAATTGTGTGACTGAAAAGGTTTCCCAGATATCTGCAAGTGAATTTTGTATTCTCAGGAATTTGTTTTCTATCTGCTTTGTTAAATCCATAAGACTGGTACATAAAAGAAACTGAATAATACTGGGCCTATTCTGAAAGAATGAGTCACTCACTCTACTCTTCAGGAGGAACAGGTCAGTCAGATCATTCTTCCCTTGACTTGACCGGCCATTGCATCATTGTGGAGAATAGACTGCCAGAGTACTTCATTAGACACCCACACTGAACTAGGCTGTGCCAGAATCTAAGTCTATTGATGGTGGCAAATATTCCTCTGAGATCAGTGAATATACCACAGAGCTTTATCAAATAAGCAAAATGCAATCTCAAGAAGTGAGTAATTTAGCCATCAAAGATCTTTCTTATTGGACTGCCTAATTCCCTTTGTCATTTCCTAGAACTGTTCAGTAATGAAAGTATAAATTTTGGTGAGTGGGTATGTAGGGAGATTAAATAATGTAATCTTTAAAAAAAATAAAATACTGATGAAATTTCTTAGATTATAGCATGTACTAGTTTCCACCTGACATTATTTCTTTATTAGAATTCAAACCCTTTGAAAGAAAAGGTCTACATCAAAGCTTTATTTGAATCCAAAGCACTTAGCAAAGTAATTTGAATTTTGGGGGGGGGATGGAGGGTTGGAGGAGGTGTTGGTTTAGAGCTGTGATTTCATTTGTTGAACTTGGAATCACAAGACCTGAGTTTGAATCTTGGTTCTTCTACTTACTTGCTACCCATGTGATCTTGGGCAAATGGCTAAACATTTCTGGGCCTTGCTTTCCCCATCTGTGCAAATAAATAACTGGACTAGATGGCCTCCGATGCCTTCTAGGCCTCTGGGTTTATGACGATGTTATCCCAGTGTAGTAACTCTTTCTGCTGAAAATCAGCACACTTTCTGTAATGGATTTTCTTAGAAAGTTGTCTGGAATGGTCAAGTCACATATCCCAAACAGGACTTGAACCCTGTCATATATAGGATAAGTCTTTGAAAAATAAAATGGCATCTAACATGGACCAATTCTGTTTACCTAATGCAGGAGGAAGGATGAATATAATTATTGTCTGCTTAATAAAGAAAAACATTGAACTCAGAAAGAAATATTTTAAAATAAATAACTGAAGGATAAAAATACTTAACATTAAAAAATAGGATAAATAGATCCTCAATAACTTTTAAGAATGTGAAAGGATCACTAAAAACAAAACAAAAAGTTTGATAAAAGCTCTTCTAACTAATCTTCATAAACCTTTCTGAATCTGGACTCTGTCCAACCTATTATCTCTAGTTCCAAGTTAACTATATCTTTATCCAAGTCATCAATAAAAATGTTGAACTGTATAGAGCCAAGAATGGGTCCCCTGGAGTACTTAACTTCCCAGTGTAGTAACTTTTTCTGCTGAAAATCAGCAGACTTTCTGTAATGGATTTTCTTAGAAAGTTGTCTAGAATGGTTAAGTCACATATCCCAAACAGGACTTGAACCCTTTCAGATATAGGTTAAGTCTCTCTACAGATATAGGGAATCTCCCTACAATCTGACTATTCATTAGATCCAAAAGCATTCCTTAAGCACCATGATATGCTGGGCATTATGCTATCATAATATATATGCACTGGGGATAAAAATACGAAACAGTACTTACCCTCAAAAAGTTAGCAACTATTGGGGGACTCAATGTGCACATATATAAGCATATACAAAATATATGCAAGGTAAAGTTTTTCATGGGCAGCTAGATGGTGTAGTGGATAGAGCACTGGGCTTGGAATCAGGAAGATTTATCTTCACAAGTTCAAATCTGGCTTCAGACACTTACTAGCTGTGTGACCCTGGCCAAGTCAGTTCACCCTACTTGCCTCAGTTTCCTCATCTGTAAAATGAGCTGGAGAAGAAAATGGCAAACCACTCTACTCTCTTTGCCATGAAAATCCCAAATGGGGTCACAAAGAACTGGACATGACTAAAATAAAACAACAAATGAAACCTTTTTTCTAGGGGCAGGGAGGAGCAAACAACAATAACACACTTTTTTGGGGGGGTGGTAAAGAAGCATTGGCAGCCGGGGAAAATTAGAGAAGGCTTCATTTAGAAAGTAGTCTATTAACTGAGTTTTGAAGGAAACTAGAGAAATCTAAGAAGCAGAGTTGAGGAGGAAGCAAAATTCAGGCATGGGAGACAGTCTTCTCAAAGGGCCAGAGAGAAGATGAAAGGTCACTGGAGATTAACCATAAGAAGGGTGCTTTGGTCAAACTATAGAAGGAGAGTAATGTATAATAAGGCTGGAAAGGTAGATTAAAGCCAGGTCATGAAGGACATAAATATAAGAGTTTATATTTGACCCTAAAGACAGTTGGAAGCCACTGGACTTTATTAAGTAGGGGAGTGAAATGATTAGACCTATACTTTAGGAAAATGACTTTTTGGTAGCTATGTGGAGGATGGATTGGAATGGGGAGAGAATTGAGGCAAGCAGTCCAGTTAGGAGACCAATTAGACAACTTATCTTTGGATCCATTCAAACAGTTCCAAATCTACCTAACTGTACTTTCATATAGTCCACATCTCTCCCAAGCATAGCAAGAAAGATATTTTCAAGTGTTTTTCTCAAATCTAAGTATGCAATGTCTATAGCATGCTTCTGATCTATCAATCTAGTCACACTGTTAGAAAAGAATATGAAGTTAGTATGACTGATTTATGAAAAAAGTATTTTCCTTTTTAGTATTCACCACTGAATTTTCACATACCACCCCTTCAATAATGTGTTTTAGGATTTAACCTGGAATAAAAGTTGGGGCCATTGATATGTAGTCAACAGACTCCAACCTCATTTCTATTGGCACATTTGCTTTTTTCCAGCCCTAAACATATCTCAGAGATGAATGACAGTAGTCCAGCCCTTCTTTATGATATTGGTCTTCTGAATCTGGTGACTTAAACTCATTAATATAAATGTTTTTTGACCATCTCTTTATTATCTTGGGTTTCTATTTCATGCTAGCCAATTTGTACTATCCTTACCTGGGCAAGGAGACTATCTCTCCTTTCTGCCTTTCCTTACTTCCAACATAGCTAAAACAAAAACAAAAATGAAATTTAAAAACAACCCATTTTTCTGTCTTTAGCAATCACTGCCAACCTGAGTTCTTTCTGGACTTTAGTGCAGGTCAGCACTATCCTTCTGTATTCATTTTCAAATAACTCAGGAAATTTATTTCACCTTCTTTGGGTAGCTAACTTTTTCTCCTAGTTTTTGAAGTAATTTTGTTTTTTGCCTTCAGAATTTTATTATATGATTTGATATATAAAAGTTCAATACATTCTTTTTAAAAAACAATGCATCTGTTACATAAAACAAAGTATATTTGTATTAAGTAGGAAAGCACAGGAAAAGAGTTGAAATTTTCTCAGACCACTGTTACTCTATGAAAACTTCACTCTCTTAATGTGTGTGTGTGTGGGGGGGGGGGGTTAAAGTCTATGGTAAATGAGAAAGGAAAAATGTAATTTAGATAGCGTTAAGATATGATCTCCTATATATTATAATTCAAATCATATTCAGGCATTTCAGGTTCTTCTTGGCTTCATACTTCACCACTTTGTTCATTCATACTATCATTTCAGCTTAATAAAAACTTTTATTTCAATTCTCTTTGCTTCTACTGGCTCACAGAATAGCTTCTACTGAAGATGCTGAACATGTTTAAACAGACAAATGCAATAGCCCACGTTCATTTCAGTTTTCTTTATGATTGTCTGCCAAGCTGTTTTTCCTGCAGAGGTAGCCCAAACCTGAAAGCAGAATGGCAAAGGCAGATACTGTTAAGTGGTGATGACTCAGTCCAGATCCCCAGACTGTTCTAGCATGTGATAATATATTAGAAGGTTGTTTGGTAAGCACTGAATCAGAGCAAAAGGAGTTGGATCTTTGTAAGGGAATAACTCTCCTCCATTTACCTGCTCTTCACACTGTATTCTGGAATGGTTGTTAATGATAGAATCATTAGATGACCTAATTTATAGTAGAATACAATTATAGTATATTAATTATTATATTTGTATATACTTGGGAACAGAAGCTGTAGTGACTGAAGTAATTGCTGGAGAGTCCTAAATAATTGATAATGGCTTCATTCATTGATTTATTTATTTACTCAATAAAAATTTACCAAGGAGATAACTGTGTGCAAGCCACTGTGAAGGATACATATGCAAATAAGGCATGGGTAGTCCTGTGTAAGTTGTTTATGGTTCAGTAAGGAAAATAAGATATGTTAACATTGAAGAGAGAAAGAGAGAGAGAGAGAGAGAGAGAGAGAGAGAGAGAGAGAGAGAGAGAGAGAGAGAGAGAGAGAGATTCAGAGACTGAGACAGAGACAAACAGAGAGACAGAGACAGAACAGATTAGCTGGCTAGTTGCTCAGGCTAGCCTCTATAAGATGGCAGTATTTTGGTGGCATTGCCCTCCTCTACACCATAGCTATTTCTGTCTAGATAGCTAGTATGAGTCATTAAAATCAGAATACCCAGTTATTTGTGAGCTGATTCTGCCCAATCAAGAGGATTTGGCTGCCAAAACTGAAGTAATAGGAAATCTTGGAAAGAAGTGATCACTATATATTAGAGTTTGTGATAAGTAAGGGAAGGAATTAAGGCAAACCCTAAATTTGGGAAGACTAGATTTCATAAGAGTTCAGAGAAAGGATATATAGGATCCAATTCTTTAAAATTCTACAGGGGAAGTTGGATCAAAACTGATGGGATGCTATTAAGGAAAAAAAAATCTGATGACACAAATAATAATGATTCTGATGAGGAATAAAAGGGAGAAAAGTCTTAAGAGACCAGTGGGGATACACAGGAAACTTCTGGACCCACATGAACTCTAAGAAAAGGATGCAAAGAAGATGAAAGCAAGGGAAGTTTACTGAGGATGAATACAAAACAGTAGCATGGTCCTACAAGAATAGTGTTAGGTATACTAAAACTCAGAACAAGCTAAAGCTTTCAATGTATGCTAAGGAAAATAAAAAGAATTTTTTATGGCTCTATTGGGAGTACGACTAAGATCAAAGAAAGGAAAGGATCATGGCACTTAATAGAGGGAAAATAATAACAGATAATGGAGACAAGACAGAACTACTCAATGCTTTTTTTTTTAACTAGGAAGAACAATCTTAACAGATAGAAGAAAAATGATTAACAAAGAACTGATACCCAAGACAATTAAGGAAATGGTTGAGTGCCCCCTTGCCCTGAATAAATTGAAGTCACCAAGTGAAGATAAAGTACATTTCAGAATACTAGGAGAACTAGCAGGTGTCATTGACCACTGAGTTCTGATCACCCCCACCCCAATACTTTAAAATTATGGAAAATGAGAGAAGTATTACAGGATTAGATATAGCTTAATGTCCAAATTTTCCAAAAAAGAAATGATAATTTGTCAAATGGTTGATTAGTGAGCTTTACTTTGATTTCTGGAAAATTCTAGAACATATTAATAAGGGGATGATTTATAAGCATTTAGAAAGGAAAATCGAGTTCCCTAAGAGTAGGCACAAGTTCATCAAGATTAACTTATGTCAAATCAATTCAGTTCCTTTTTCTGAATGATTCAGTGGATAAGAGAAATGCCACAGACATGATATACCTAAATCTTAGGAGGTATTTGATAAATTATCATGAAATCTTTGTAGATAAGGTAGAGAAATGTAAATGATATACTGTGAATAATCTGATGGAATAACCAATAGAGTTTCCTATGTCCACTAAATATTTACAGCAGACAAAAAGCTGGAGAGGGGTGGGTGACGCATCAAGATTTTAATATTGACAAGCTGGAATGATGGACCAGATCTAATAAGACAAAACTGAAGAAGTAAAATAAAGAAGATAGAAGTGAAAAAGTTAGACAAACATACCCTTGGGCAAGTCTAAAAAAATAAACTGCAGAAATATCACATTTCTCAAACCACTGTTACAGAGGAAGGATGAATAGTCAACAGTATGAATGAAAAAAATCTGAGGGTTTTATTGGTCTACAGTAGCTTCAATATGAGTCAACAAACGGTAGGATATGGATGCTAGAAAAAAGGCAATGTAATCTTAGGTAGCATTTAAAAAAGCAGAGTGTAAAGAATATGGGGGCAAAGGGCGGCTAGGTGGTGCAGTGACTAAGAACGCCAGCCCGAGTCGGGAGGACCTGGGATTGGTTCCAGGCTCAGTTACTTAGTACCCACACATAAATAACTAGCCGTGTAACCTTGAGCAAGTTATTTAACCCAAATTGCTTTTTAAAAAAAAGAATATGGGGGAGAATGATCATGCTTTGCTTTGTATCGGTCAGTTGGAATATCTCGATAAGCTCTGGTGGGACATCGAGAATTGCTCGATGGAGATTGTCTATTACGGTAAGAAGACCATAGGAAGATCAGTTGAAGGAACTAAGTCTGGAGAAGAGATGGATTTGGAGGGACAGGAAATCTGTCTTCAAGGATTTGAAGGGTGGTTCTGTGCAAGATGGATTAGAATTGTTCTCTTTGGTTCCGATCGGCCACAAATCAGAGGAATAGGCAGACTGCCGAGATAGATTTTGTCTTAACGTAAGAAAAATTTCCTAACAAATGTGTCCAATGGTAGAAGCTACTTCTCCATCACTTAACGATAGGGATAGGGCCTGGACCTGTGATTTTAAATTGGTTTAGCTACTCCCAGAAGAGGAAGTACTCTTTAGTAACACTAATAGGTACTTTCTTCACAAATTTATATCCTTAGAGAGTTGCCTAGAGTGTGGAGAGATTAAATTACTTGCCCAGGGTCAAACAATATGGGCCAGGATGGGTCAAAGACTTGAACTTAAAGTCTTGGTTTTAAGATCAGCTCATTATCCAATGTCACCTAAAAGAATCACTTTACAAACAATGTGTTCTGAAGGCAATCCCCCAAATATATTGACCATAACTTCTTTAGATCTCCTTGCCCTCCCCTTAATTGTCCATCATTACCAAGGGGTAACTGTGCTAAATTCATATATTGAACTTTTTATGCTTGCACGTGTTTGGGAACAATAATATCTAATGTATTATTATTTAAGAAAGGAAAATAGCCAAAAGAAAACACTAAGTGAATGTGAGCTTATTTTTTGTCATTGTGCCTGGCACACAGTAGGTGCTTATTGACTTATGATTCATCAAGACAGGTAGAGGAGACTATCGAGATCTTGATCTGGCATGAATATTTTGGTGGTTCTTTCGACAATTTTCATTTCTACATCATTCTTCGGAGTAAACCTCCCGGGTTTCTCTTCTCGGTTTTCCCTTCTTTTTACATTCTTTCATCACCAAATCGGTAATATGGGTTGGAAAGTAAGAGAATCATTCCATTTTCCACTCAGATCCCCACTTCCATTAATCCCCCTCCAGTGACTGGTTTGATGCCGTACTTGGACACTTCCTTTGGCCAATCCCAACAGCGTCCATTCACAAAAGTCTCAACCCATGCAAACTGGAAGATCTTTTTGGTATGGAACTTGTATTTTTCACAGCTCCGTTTTCTTCTCACTCGGTTCTGCATTTAGGTAAAATCTTGGATTTGAACAAAACTCCAAACCAGTTCTTAAGGCTGACGAACTTTTTTGTAATTATCTCGATTTATTATTTTAGTTAGAGCAAACTGCCAAGAATCATATTAAAATGCTAAACCTGCACTTTAATGCCTCCTCTTCCTTGTGAGTCCCTTGGCTTCAATAAAATTCACCATCCTTTGCATTTTACAAGGCATCTCGGATTTTTTTTTTGAACTTCAATCACTTTCTTGTCGTGTTCCTCTATCCTCTCCTTTACGAGTCTTTCCTCTTGTTTCTTCACCCTCCAGAACTGACAGGGAGGCACATATAAGTGAAACGAAGAAAAGATTAGTTCGTATCATCTCTGTTCTTAATATTTCTGGCATGCCAAACCATGAACGTGAGTCGGTATAAACTTTTTTTTATTGTGTAGGCATACTTTTGGCATCCCTTTTGTTTATACGACTCAGAGAAGTACATCTTTCATCTTGTTCAATTTTTCTTCTGTGCTTAAGTCGCTCGTATTTTCTTTCTCTGTCCTTTCTGGTCTATTTTAGGCGTGCCAACTTTTTCTTTCTGTGCTGTTGTCTGTATCCACGCATCCCTTGAGCCTGACCTAATTCTGGAAGTCAATTATTGTTGTTCTATCGGTTTTCCTTTGCCAAAGCTCATGATTAGGTTCCAGAAAGAGGAAAAAACTTTCTCGTCTAGAGTTGTTGGCGCGTGTTCACTTAGACCCTTTAGAAAATGCGGCCAAGAAATGTCCTCTCATCCGCATTCCGAGCAAGGACATGAAGTGCGAGTTGAGCTGGGAGTGGGAAAGCCTGGACAGCCTGAGCCGAGTGATTCACAGGATCTAACAGGTGCGTAGCTGCAGCTGCGCTCCCATCCCAAGCCTAGAGTGTAGGGAATAGGACTTTTCAAGAGGAGGGGGAAGGGGGTGGAGCAAATGGGGAGGCCCAATCAGGTCAATGTAGGCCGCCGTTATTTATCTCTTAGCAACCGAGGGAACCAATGGGAAGGAGTCTAGGTAATGGAAGGCGTGGGGGAGGGGTGGGAATAGTTCAAACCTGCGGCCCTGGGGAGGGGAGGCAGTGCAGAAAGGGGCGGAGCCTAAACTGGGGAGACAGTCGAGGAGGCGGGGCCTAGAGAAGGGAGGCTCAGCCTGAGGCGCCTCGTTCTTGGGCCTGGCAGTTGGGGATTGTAGCTGCTGAGGGGAGTCTGGTGGTCGCAAGGCGAGGAGCCCCCTCCCCCACACACACCCCCCCCGCCCATGGGGGGGGCCATGACTGGTGAGCGCCCCTCCACTTAGGGTGGGGTCACTGTGACGTGCCCAGCAGGGGCCCAGGAGCCTGGGTGGAGGGGGCGCTATTGGTTGGGGGAGGGGGTTGGGGTTGGAGGTGGGGGGCTGGGTGGGGGTGGGGGGGGTGGGAAGAAGTGTCTTCTCTGTGGCTGGGAATGCAGCGAGGAGGGGGCAGGGCAGGGAGGTGAGTGTGGCCGCCGCCCTTGCACCTGGATCTCCGCCCCTCCCCCTCTGGGAGGCGCCTTTGGAGCCGTTGGCCCTGAGGGAGGGGGTCATGGCAGGGATCGCCTCCTGCCCCCCTCCCCCACCTCCACCCCCGCGCTGGGGGGGAGTCCGGGGCAGGAGAGGGGAGGGCTCCGGCTGGGGAACGCCCCGGATGGGGGAGGGGAGGGCGGGGGCGGGGGGAGGCCCCTGGAGTCCCCCACGACCCCCTACGACGGACAGGTGCCAGCCACTAGATGAGGGAAGGACCGGGCATCGAAATGGGGGAGGCGGCATGGGCACTGCCATCGCCTCCTTCCTTCCCGGGTGAAGGTGACAAAGGGCAGTTGGGCGGGAGAGCCCCCGCGGGGGCGGGGGGCGCCGGCCGGGTCCCCTTGGCGCCGTGGGGGGACGCACTGGGAGGGCTGGGGCTCTGGGAAGGACCCTTGGCCGCGGGGATGCTGCTGTCGTAGCCCCAGCGATCGAAGCTGCCGAAGCTGGCAGCTCCATGCCTTCCCAGTGGCCTGGACGAGGCGCGGCGGCGCGCGTGCTCGTGTGGGGCCGGGGGCGCCCCGGAGGACCCTCCCCCTCGGCCAGCCCCTCCCTGCGGCTCCGGGGAAGCCTCTGGTCCTGGGCAGCGGGGGGCCGAGGCTCGGGGGGGCCGCGAGGAGGCGGTTCGGCCCTGGAGCTGCAAGATGTGTTAGTAGACTGCCGGGAGTCGTCCTTCTGCTGAGCTCCAAGTGCAGAGCCTCCGAGCGGTGTCGGGCGCCAGAGTAGGGCTCAGAGCGGGGACTGGCTCGGTGAACGCGGCGAGAAGGGGCCGTGCGCAGGGGCCGGGGGCTTAGGGCTGGCTGGGGAGGGTGCGGGGCTCAGGGAGGGGCGCTGCGGTGCTGTGGAGACAAGGCTCCCAGCCGAGAGCCGAGAAGGTGCAGTGCCAGGGCTGGCAAGGTGCTTGGTGCTGGCGGAGTGGTGCGAGGGTGCGAGAGCATGGCGGCGGCGTGCCAGCCAGAGTGCCGGGCTCAGAGAGCGACAGTGCTGTGCTGCTCCAAGGGGTGCGCGGCTCAGAGCGAGAGCCGAGAAGGAGCTGCTCGTGGAGTAGGGCTGCAGGCAGCGTGCTCGAAGCCTGGCGGCATCGCACAGCCTCGGCCTCCATGGAGTAGTGGCATGTAGGGAGAGAAGGGCGATGCCCAGAGGAAAGAGTGCAGTGCTGGACTGCTGGGAGTCGTGCCACCTGAAGTAAGGCAGGGTGCGCTGAGTACTGTAGTAGTGCTGTCGGAGTAAATCGAGGATGGAACTTTGGAGAGAGTGCGGTAGTATTGTGTGGTATGTGCTGTCCTTAGAGTGCTGCCATGGTGTTATGGTGTAACACTTAGAGCGCCGTGATAGCCTTATATAAAGGCTGTTTTATTAGCCTGCTTATAGAATTGGCGTGTGGTGTATAATATTAGACTACTTGGAGTGATATAATGTTATAGAATATGACAGAGTCCTTTAATATTATTATATGCTATTTAAGAGTAGGACGGCATACATTATACTAGTTGGAGTATTATAATATTATGTAATATGATATCCTTAGGCTACACCAATGATAATTATGGTCTACTGCTTAAGGCAATGCCATATAGTATTAGATGATGTGTTATACTACTCAAAGGGTTGTAATGATATTACATGCTATACTACTTGTAGCAATGTAATATTATATAATGGGAAATTAAACTAAATTCTATAATAATAATATGCTACTTAAGAGAACAGTAATGGCACCCATACTGCTTGGAGTATTGCAGTATTATATAGCACCTGCTTTTAGTACTGTAATAAAGTAATACTACTTAGAATACTGCAGTATCATAACATTTAATTTCTGTGATATATACTATTATAAAACCTCAAGTACTATAATATAGTATAACATATTGGAGAGTTCTGTGGTAAAATTGTTATACTCACTATTCAGTGCTATGTAATATTCCATACTAAGTGCTGTAAAATACATTAGATTTAGAATACCATAGTGTATACTACTTAGAGTACTACAAAGTCCATAATGTGTTGTTGTTGTTCATTTATGTCGGACTCTTCATGACTCCAGCTGGGGCTTTCTTGGCAAAGATACTGGAGGGGTTGGCCATTTCCTTCACCAGCTCATTTTACAGATGAAGAAACTGAGGCAAACAGGGTGAAGTGACTCGCCTGGGGTCACAGAGCTAGCGTTTAAGGTGAATTTGAAGTCAGGAAGATGAATTTTCAACTCCGGGCCCAGCACTGCTTACATGGTGCTACCTAGTTGCCACAATATAGCATAAAGTATTTTAATAATATAATGTATAGCGTACTGTAATACAGAATATACATAGAGTTACATTATACTATATCATACTACTAAAATGTTGTGTAGTATATCATAACAATACTGTACTGTAGAGCACTTCTTGGTTGTTGGTGGTTGTCTTTTGTTCTTAAAGAGGACCAGAATGACATCACTGTGCTAGCGTCAAGTTACGGTGTATCTGACTGGCTGATCAGACCAGCACAAACTGGGAATATTCTCTACCACAGGTCAGGCACAGATAGTCCATGTGAACATTTGGGTTGGATTCTCTAAATTTGCACATGTTGCATTATTTTTGAGCTACTTCAATTCTGCTTTGTTTATAGACCTTCTCTGTCTGACAAGGGCATGCCATGCTGAGTACTATAGAGAATACTATAAATAAACAAACAAATAAATAGATAAATAAATGTATATGTGTGTATATATATATATATAGTATAGAGTACTATAAAGTATATTTTATCATTATGCTCAGAATAGTATACTAATGAGAGACTACTTAGAATACTACAACACAATGTATTTAGATAATATATAATATTATATAGTGTAATACTGTGATAATGTAGTGTCATACAGTATAACATGAAGTATGTGAAGAGTATATTACATAAGAGTAGTGTAATAATGCAATATACTGTTTAGAATACTATACTATTAGAGTAATGTAATAATAGATGATAGTGCATAGAGTGACTTACATTTATAGTACTGTAGTAGTATAATAATTATATACTACCTAGAGTACTATAATATACAACATTATACTTAAAAGTTACACATATATTACACTATACAATGCTGTTATATACACAAACATAGCTACTTAGAATATGGTAATCCATTTATAGTGCTATCATTATATAATTTTTATAGCAATATAATTATATAACAAAACATTATAATAATATGTAATGAGAATTAGCATTCATATAAGGGCGAGGTTTGCAGAGCCCTTTACCTCTACTATCTGATTTGATCATGTAAGCTACTGCAGTAACTACTGAGGCTCACTTACTGTTATCCCTATTTTATGGAGGAAAATGGTTAAGTTACTGGCTCCCCTAGGGTAACTAATATTATTCCCATTTTACAATTAGGGGAGCTCTGTGCAGGGTAATACAGCTAATAGAGGTATCTTAGGCAGAATTTGGTCTCAGTTCTTCTGACTTCTCAAGTCTGGCATTCTAACCACTATGCCACATGGTAGTCAGTTTTAACTTCCTAATGTTACTATATTGCTTTGCACCTTTCTATTAAATGCTAAAGATTAAAGGCATTTGTGCTTCCAAAAAATTACTTTATATTTGTTTACTTTGTATTATAAATACATGTTCTCTTCCCCACTTCCCCAAGTCCTGTATAGAATATAAGCTCCCCGAGAGCAGAGAGTGTTTCATTTTTTTCTTTGTATCCTCAACATCTAGTACAGTGTCTGGCACATTGTAGGTGCTTAGTGAAGGCTTGTTAGTTGATTCCTGATTCCTGATTCTGAGGTGATTGTGGTTTCTCTACAAGTATACGTACAGTGAATCCTTAAAGATATGGAGGAACCTGTAATCTTTGGCAATTTCTTAGACTCGAGTAACCCATGGAATTTAATTCCTAGCAGTTTCAAAACTTAAGGAAAATATTTTGAGAGTGGACCTGAATGATGCAGTGGACATGTTTTAGAAGGGTGATCACCTCATTTTGGTGCGGTGTGGTATAGTCTTGGGTGCTGAACTGAGAATTGAAAGACTTGGATTAACTAATCACAATTAAGTACTGGCTTTGTGACCTTGGGCAAATCATGCCAAGCCTCAGGGTCTGCCTAGTTTACTCTATTTGGTCTGTTGTGAAAATTAAGTGAAATTATGTAAAACTAATTTGTATACTGAAACGTTAAGACATCTGCCAGATTTAAATTTGATTTTGAAATAGAATGAATCCAACACTTGTAAAGAGACATAATTGATAAAAATACTACTTTTTAAAATTTACAACTTGTACAAGAAAAAAAAAGGCTTAAAAGACTTAATTGTGGGAGTTAAAAAAAAACAACCCACTGATGATTTGAAAGAAACAAGAAGTAGACTTAGGTGGATTTAGAGGCATTAGGCAAAACTTAATAGAAGTGATGGAGATATCAAGACATAACTAGCAAGTTTAGCCTTTTCATCCTAACTAAATCAACAACAGATTAATCATCATCAAATAATTTAACATTTGTTTCTTCATGTCATTAACACACTTGGAATGACATCAGGAAATGAGAGTTAAAAATTTAACATTTTTTTGAGTGATAAGATGGTTTAATCAAGTCATTTAAAACTCTCCTCCCTATATGCACAGTAAAATAATACAACTACAGATTCAGTAACCTTATACAACAGCTGGAAGAGAATTCTGCAAAGGTTTATTTATTTAACTGATGATTTCAATGTGCTGAAGTGCTCATCATAAACATATTAGCACCTTCAAAGCACTTAATGTTCTAAACATTTCTCTGAAGCAGATCACAAAGACTGAAGCATTAACAGTTTTAAATTACCTGTCCAAGACTGGCGCAGGACCAAGATTATATTTTTCCAAAAACACATTTATACAATTAAGGCCCTAATGATACTTTTCAGAATGTTGATTTAAATGGCTTTTCACTTACCCAAATTTGATCATTCCTGTTTCTTCAATCATAAAATATTTTTAAAATATGTGAGTCATGAGGTTATTTGATGTAAACAGCAAAATAAAATTGCCCTCAGGCTGTTTTGCTTGTGTTTTCTAATTCCAGCTAGTCATTTTTAAAGGTTTTTTTAAAGGGGGTCAGAGAGCTGGAGATCTAACAAGAAAACTGGGAGATCATCTCACTATATAGATTAGGAAACAGGCCTAGAGAACTTGATTGACATGTCAAGGTTATGGATAATAAAGACCAAAGCTACATTTCAAAATTCCAAATCCTGTTGCTGCTGCCACTGTTGATTGTTTCCCCCAACAAATTTGTTACAGAAAATGAGTGAATTATACATCCTTTTGATGGTTATTTTCACTTGAGAAGAGTAGCATTGTTATCATGACAATAATTTTTATGTGTGTGTATTTTTTTATGTAATTCATTCACAAGGACCTTGAATTGTTTTAAAAACTTTGTCTAATTCAGAAAACTTAACAGGTACTTGAAGGAAAGTCACATACCCAACATTTAAGATCCTGAAGAGAAAAATATGCCAAAATCCCTAGGGGATTTAAAAAGGCAGAATCAGTTGATGGATCTTCTAAACAGTGAGCATTTAAAATAGTTTTGTTGTTTAAACATCACAAACCATAATCAGAAGCTGCTGTCAACTTGATTATTCAATAGTGATTTTCTGTTATGTGGCTTCTCAGTGGCTACTTACAGAGAGTCCTAGGCTTCTGAAAGTAAAGTTCAATTAGTAGGGAAGTCAAGTGTCAGCATTGATGAGATGGGGTGTCAGAGGATCAATTAGTGGGGAGTCATAGCATGGAAGGGATGGGGTGGTAGAGTATGTATGTCTGCCTGGATTCCAGTATTAAATAGAACTTATTTTAAAATGGATCTTTTGGGTCCCTTCATTAGTGTGGATAATTGAGTTGGATGTTGTCAAGTAGAAGATATGGCAAATCATGCATAATCATTATACATGCTAAATGTATCAGAGGTGGAGAGTGCTCTTAGAAGGGTAGTTCATTGTTGATTGGGCGTGACCAGAGAAGACTTTTGGGGGCAGGTGGCATTTGAGTTGAACTGTAAAGGTTGGGTAGGAATTAACTGGCAAAGCAGTTTGTAGATAGTCCTTACGAGCTCAGAAGAAGACTTTAGTGAGGGGAGAGAGAGAGAACATTCTGGGTACAGGGAAGAACAAAGGTATGGAGGCATGAAAGTACAGGGGGTATGTAAGTTCCATTTGACTGGAACATAGACTATATGGAAAAAGTAGTATGAATCAGGCTAGAAAGCTATCTAGAAGTAGAATGGATTGCCTTGGGAGGAGGTAGTGAGATTTTGATCATGGAAGCTTCATGAGATACTATAGACATAAAACTGACAGAACTTGTTGAATAGTTGGATATCAGAGGGAAAGAGAAAGAGAAGTCCGAGATAACACCAAAGCTTTGAATGTAGGATGCTCTGTGAATGGTGCTACCACAAATAGAAATAGCCAGAAGTGAGAAGGAGAAGGGAGCATAAGCTTGGTTTAGGCCACTGTTGCATTGAGATATTAATGGGGTTACATCCAAATGATTCACTTACATGTTGTTAGAGATTTGGGTTTTGGAGTGAAAAGAAATGGCAAAACTAGAGACTAAAAAGTTGAAGATTCATCTGTGAAGAGGTAGATGATAGTTGAAAATTAATACTGGTAAGAGAAGACAACTGATCGAATACTTTTGGAACACCGGCATTAAAGGGTTGAAAATTACATGGGGCCTGTGAAAAAAAAAACAAGATGGAGGAGAGAGTTGCTATTTCTGAAAGTAGGGCATTAGAATGATCTGGAGGTTGTTTTGAGTGTGAAACATTTTTGAGAGGTCAAGGAGAATAAGAATTGAAAAAAGAGGGATTAGGTTTATTAATTAGAAAGTCAATAGAATCATCAAGAGGGCAGTTTATAGAGTGGTGGAGAAGGGAAGCCAGATTGCAAAAGGTTGAGGCAATGGGTAGTAATAAATGGATAAATAACTCTTCTGGAAAAGTTTGGCAGTGGAGAAGGAGAGATGGATGGGACAAGAGTCAGCATGGTATAGTAGAAAGAGCACCCAACTTAGGACAAGTCATTTTAACATTTTTAGGTTTCAGTTTCCTCATCTGTAAAATGAAGAATTGATCTAGATGATGTCAAGTTTCATTCAGCTCTAAAATGGATGCTGCGCGTCTTTTATCTCACCAAGTGCTGCTTCCTTATCTCTAAAGTGGAGAGAATATGTATCTTCCTCGAGATTATTAGTGTTCAGTGGAAGTTGCAGGAGCTTGTCATATTTATAATATTAACTGCTAATGTTTATATAATGCTTTAAGGTTTGCTAAAGTGCTTTACAGATAAGTCTCATTATTTAAATTTTTCAAATGAAGAAATTGAGACTGAAAGAGTTTGAGATTTGCCCAGGGTCACAAAAATAGTATGTAATTATGTTAGATAGTTTCATTATTAGCTAAGTGTGTGAGAGAGAGTAGGATTTGAACTTGGGTCTTTCTGATTTCAAGTTAGAAACCTTTATTTACTTAACTCCAAATGGGGAAAGGCCAGTGCAAAGAGCTTCAAGGTATGGGTGAAGAAAGAGGGAATGATTATTGGAATAAATCGAGGTAGAAGAAGATAGGACTTTTTGGAATAAGGATGCCCTTTCCTCTGAGATGGACTCAAACAGAATTTGCTTTACAGAAAAGTGTTAAAGTGAAGTTCACATGTTTTTTGTTATTGTAATAGTGAAATACTGTGTCAGAAGCAGAATAGAGCCTAATGAGTTATATTTATACTTTCTATTCTTTGGGGCTAGACTTGTTCTGCTTGCTTACTTAGTAAATATCAGCCTTATTTAAAAGTGTGATAGAGTTGTTTTCCCTTGTGTGAAATGGAAAAATAGTATAAATGTTTAAAAAAATTGTTTGATACTTAATATAATTGAGCCAAAGGTACTCCAGTACCTTTCTGAATGGAAGTATAAATGCAAGTACAGCTTGCTGATTGCTTTATGATACTTAAAAAATCTTGATGTTTTGGGGAGATAAGGCTTATTGCTATCCTTATTTTTGTAATGGCAGTTTTGAGTTTATTTTTCTATGTATAAAATGGCATACTTTTGTTTTTTCTACAAAATTAATTCACCTATATGAACTGGCTTTTAAATAAAACTAACCTACGTTGAATTAAAATAAAATCTCTTGTAGGTATCATTGTTAAGTGACAAAACAGTCAAGTTACCTTGCAGAATTGAAATTGGGAAGGGCCTGGCTTTGCCTGCAAAGTTGTTCTCCCTGTACCCTAAAGTGATGAGTAGCTGCCCTCCTGAGGTCAAATGGCCAAGGGGGCAACCTTGGGACAGTGCTCTTTTGTAGGCAGCTTTTTCTTATGCCCTCCTGAAGTCTTCCTCCCTGCAGCTTCATGGAGTTGCTCCTGGGGCCAGGCACAAAACACCAGCGCCTCTTTTGACCATATCATTCATATATCACCAAATTGGGTTATGTGGGTATCCATCCAGTAAATGCCCAAGGGGTGTTCATCACCAGTTGTAGTTGTTAAAAAGATAACTGTAGAAACTGTATATTTTCCTATTAAATACCGTTATAAAAATAGAGAATGGGTTTCTATAGAAGTTTGTTTCCAGATGATTACTGTGTGCCCAGCACCGTGTAAAGTAAGGAAAAAAGTATGAAAGAAAGATGGAAAGCAGTGTTTGCCCACAAGGTAGTATGATAGCAAGGGAATAAAAGCTAACATTAAAAAATTAGTAGGAAGAAACAGTATAACCAAATGCTGAGAATTCTTCTATAATCCTTAGGTTACTTAGGAGTTCATAGAAAAGAGAGAGGAAAAGTACAGAGTTTTAAAAATTAAATTAATTTAGAAACAACATTGGCTATCAACACCAATATTCTAGGAGGAAAAGTGATTGAGAATGAACATTTATCGAATGCTGAGGGGGATTTGGAAGCTCTCATGATACTTTATCCATTAATATCAATTTAAATGTAAATAATGAGTTTAAATGTAAAATTCTTTATTTAAAAAAAAAAAAACATCATTGTACAGAGGTCTCGCTGTTTCCAGAGTTTTACCCTGTGAATTGATTCATCAGCTTAAATTCATGCTCCTTTTCTCTCTTAAATGTTCTTTTAAGGATTGCAAAGAACAAAGGTGAGATAGCATGGCACGGAAGATAGAGGACCAAATTTAGGTGTAATCCTGGGTCTGAGGACAGGGCAAGTCATTTAATCTTTTGATACTCCCTAAGCAACTCTGAAATCTTAAAATTCTGAAGAGTCGGCTGTTGAGGGTGGTAGTGCTGATGAAGTTAAGAGATTCAGTCTGAAAAAGAAGAACAGGTGCTGTTTTTGTTTGACCATTATAGCTTAGCAATGGATGATAATTTCTTAGAGATCATTTAGTCTAGTTGTCCCCATTTTACAGATGAGGAAACAGACATCCAAAGAGGGTAGGTGATTTGTCAAAGGTCACAATGTAAGTAGATTACAGAGCTTGGGTTCACATGAGGGTTTCTTAATTTGTGGTCCCTGGATAGATTTTTTCTTGGGGGGTTGTCTGTGAACTGAAATAGGAAAAAAATTCTTTATGTTGATATATATTTGGTTTCCTTTGTAATTGTTTCATTTTATCATTTAAAAACTTTATGAAAAGAGTTTCATTGACTTCATCAGACTTCCAAAGGGGTCCCATGACACACAAAAAAAACCCATTAAGAATTTCTTGTCTTCTATGAATATTAAATTCTACCTTAAAAAAAAAAACCTTCCATTGAGTTAATAGCTGTAAAAACACAACACTTAAGGTTTTTTCAACATGTTTTACTTACATTCTCATTTGATCCTCCTAACTACCTTGTGAGGAACATACAGCTGTTATTGTATGTTCTCTTTTCATAAGGAAACTGAGGTTCAGAGAAGAGATTTGAACCCAGGTGTCTCCTGATTGAGAGCCCAGCACTCTGGTCGGATCCTTGAAAGTTCCAGGTGCTATCTTTCATTCCATTATAAAAACCCTCCCTCAAAACCCCATATCAAACCCCATTGTTTTTAAACTTAAGTATCTTTGTTGTGTTGTAGTTTTTATTCGTTCATTTATGTTTGTTCCCAGTTTTAAGTTTATCACAAAGGCTGATCCTTGTGTGCTTTTCTGGGGGGTTTGTATTATAAGAATTTTCTAAATATCAGCAATATCAAAATTAAAATCTCTATTCCCTGTGTTTTTCCTTTTAAATTTGGATTTTTGCATAGTGGGGTTCTGTTACATGGGACACATAATTTAGAAAAATGACTAAATTACTTGTAGAGTTTTTCTACTCAGTCAAAACAGTTCTCTCACCAAAAATTCATGAGCCCTGCTATAGGGTTGCAACTTTCTTTGAACTAAGCAGTTATTACCTATACTCAAAATATATTTTAGTCTAAAACACTTGAGTATTTGGTATTGTTTAAGAATTGTTTATGATAATATAGGAGCTGGTCCTGCCTTAACCTTGGAAATGAAAATGTTTACTGACTTTTTTGGGGAGGGGCAGTGTTTCTTATTTGTATAAAATTTTAAGATTAATATTCTAAACTCAGGATTAACAATAATTTGGTTTTATGCATTGATATCCTTTTAAGATGTTAAAACTATAAATTTAGTGCTTCCTGTATTTTAGCTTTTGCCCTGATATCTAAAATTCATTTTGATTCTGTTAGTTTTTGTTGAAGCAACAGATACAGTAAGTGAATTGCTTAAAGCCAAATTAGACCAGAATCCAGATATGTTATCTCCTTCTCATGTATTATTTTCATTACTAGTTGTTTATATAAATGATTATCTCTTGAAATTTTAAAATCCCATTTCAGTTTATTTTTCCAGTAGCTAGCCTGTGTATATTCAGACATGCAAATAAACTTGTTAATAGTATAATATTCAGAGAATTAAATCTCCTACAATATTATATATACATGTTTTATATATATATTTATATAACTACATACATTCACACATATGTATAAATAATTTACCCCAAATAAATGATTTAGAATTATCTAGTATTTTGGGCTAATTGTGTCATTGCCACTGTTCATTGGAATGGATGACTGACAGTTGTACTCCTTGTGTTTTTCACTATTGGAATCATCTTAGTTGTTAATCAAGAATATATGAGATATTTGCTAAAATGGACAGAATTCTTGTCCTAGGAGTTAACCATTTTTTATGATTCATAGAGCATCTGTAATAGAGTTGATAATTTCTAGGAGAAAGGATACTTAGTTTTATAAAGAACATAGCTTTCTACCGAGCAGTGAATGTTGTGAAAAATATCACTTATTCATATCCCTCACCCCAGGGGCAGATTGAAATTATTTTCCCAACATTTAAATCTTTTGAGTTGCTTTCTTTCTCATTTAGAGCTTAAATATAAAATATGATATCTGGAAAGATAGGCATTTCCTAATTACATACCTTCTTAACTTTTGATGAGGAAAAAACCAGTCCTTACCTTAAATTTTTAAAAATGTGGTCACTAGACCTTTTAAACCATTCAAACTTCAGTGCAACTTGATAGAAAATTTTGTTTATATTTTAAACAGTTCTAAGATAAAATTTCTTACACTTTGAAAGGAGGAAAAATGAATTTTCTTATTACAGTGATTTAGCATTAGATAATGCTTTTGTGCTTTGATTTGAAAAGATTTTTGTTTTGTTTTATTTAGTACAGTTAAGAGGTATCTTTTAGAGGACACCAAAAGTTGCAAACTTGTTTACTATTCTAGTAGCTTGTATAAGGTAACATTCATTTTTTTGTGCAATAATGTTTTTAGATGTCCTAATATTGTTGCAATTCACGATTGAATTTTATTTTATATTTAATTTTCTATATTTTAAGTCAGTACTCTCTGGAACTTAGTTTTTATAGTTTAGTGAACTTTTCTCTTTTTCCCAGATAGTCTTAACACTTTGGTAAGTAACTTTGGTTTAAATATTTGAGCAGAGGTTAGTGTTTTGCTCTTTGTGAAATAGCCTGTGAAGTGTTTGAAGGGGCCAGATGTGACTGCAATGCAGTGCTATGAAATGTTGTCCTATGGTGCTTGATTATTGAAGTCCATTTTAAAATTAAAATTAAGTAGGCAGTTACTGCTTATGTTTAAATTTGTTATTTATTCACAGCCATGTGAACTCGAAATAAGCTCTTATGGCAATGTATTGTTTCCATTAAGACTAGTAATCAGGATGCTACTTAACTGCTGTGCTGATCTTTTAGTTTGTTAGATGTGGGGAAAGTTTGGGTATGAAGAGTCTAAGAGAACTGTGTAGTATAAGGGATGATGCTGTTTTATTTTCCTGAGATAGATTTAACCCAGAAGTTATTTCTTTTTATTGTACTATTTGGTGACTAGTTGGTTTTGTGCACGCTGTGCCCTTATTATTAAATATTTTGGGTAATACAGAAAATGTAGAAGGGATGGGGTTATTCTCTTTAAAGGCACTTGTAGTCTTAAAAAAACTAGAAACTGAAACAGTGAAAGGAGTCCAACTGATTCTGGCTATATGTGCACAGTAATACAGAGAATGCAGAAGTACATTCATTATTGGGCTAGGGTAGCTGGAAAGCCTTGTGAAGAAGGTTATAACCAGTATGGTTAGGTAGGATTGTGCAGTGTGGATAGAAGCAAAAGCCTGGAGACTGACCGGAATAAATATATATAGCATATGTGCAATTCAGTGAGGAGGTCACTCTGAAGTTAGGGGGACATGTTGGGATTTTGGTCATGTGGGTGGGATTTTGAAGGAGACTCTTGACAGCCAGGTAGAGAAATAAGACGTAGTTTATGTAATGCAGTTTAAATTGATGGAGTTCTATCAAGTTTCAGGAATGGTGTATTTGGTCTGTAAGAGAGACCTAGGTTTGAGTAGTAACATGAAAGGAAATAGAGTTTTGGAAATGTTCAGCTTGAAGTGAAGGTACATGCAAGCAGAGATACCCTTTAGGCAATAAAAATTTGGTTAGAATGCAAATGGAAGGATATGGAGTTGGGAATCATGGAGAGTATGTAGTTGGGACAGAGGACAGACACTGAAAAGGTACTTGTGGGACAGAAAGACCAACCAAGCCTCATGTCAAGTAATGTGAAAAATCTGTTATAATGGTGCAGCAATCTTTTTTGTTTTTATTTTTTAAATTAAAACATTTTTAATGGCTCAGCCCATTTTTCTATCCTCCCCCAGCCCCTTGGTAAAAAAGAAAAACAAAACCCTTATAACAAATGTGTATAGTCAAGCAAAACAACCCGAAGTGGCCAGGTTCAAAGACTATATTTGTCATTTTTTGGTACAGCAGTAATTAACTTGAGTTCCACAACAGAATTGTTTTTTCTTGTAAGTTTATAAACATATATTTTATCTTTAGTAGTCATTATGTCCATGCTTGCTCTTGCACAGACAAAAAATAAAAATAATGCTTTATTCCAGCCTCTGTTAAATTTTTATGAAATGGATTTCTGTTTTTCAGTAATACATTTTAAACAAAGTACTTCAGGAAATGAGAAATAATAGTAATATTGTGAAGATTCTTGTTTGTAGAGTAGCATAGAAATGCCTTTTTCTCTTTTTAAGCAGTGAATGGAAATATTTTCTAGTTTATTTGTTTTAACTTAAATATGTATATTCATATTTTTCTCATACATTTCAAGCTACCTTTTACTCTAATTCATTTCATGCACTTAAGTGCTTAGGACTTTTGCTTGGAATAGACAGAAATTAAACAGCCCCTGCCTGCAGGGAACATGCATTCTGGGTGGGGAGGTGGGAATTCTTGTCACCAAAGTAGACATAAAGTAAAGGGGGTGGGGTGCAGAGAGAATATCATTAACAATTGAGAACATCTAGAAAGGTCTCTTGAAGGTTGTGATACTTGAACCTAGAAGGGACCTAGGGACTCAAGGAAGTGAAGGTGATGAGGGGAGAATATTCCAGGTTTCAGGGGTTGAAGGAAGGGAAAGGAGACAGCTGTACCAGGGCAAGGAGAAGAAAAATGGAAAACTTTGTGTATTTCTATTCATTCAACAAATATTTCCTGAGTCATCTTAGTAGTACCCTGTGGTGCCCTGTATTCTTTCGGAAAGACTGAGATATAAGCTCGAGAAGCTCAGTCCAGGAGGAGGATAAGAGAGTAATTTTTATTCCTATGTTAATTGGTATTCATATAGCATGTGACTAATGTCTTAGGAATTAATTAAAATTCATTTCTTAAGCATTTACCATGTTTAAAGCATTGTGGTAAGTCCTGGATGTACAGATTGAAAAGCAAGACAGTCCCTGTCTTAAGGAGTTCCCATTTTAAAAAAGGGGTGAGAAGAGCACAATATAGGTTTAAGCTACTAGAAAAATGGAAGGGCCTCTTATAAAATCCCTGATTTTCAAAGTTGGAAAGGGACATCAGATGTCATCTAGTAGTCTACTCTTATTCTCAGTGTAGGCAGGGGTCCCCTCCCTCTATGGTTTCCCAGATGAATGGTGTGGAATGTGTGTGGGGGGAGAGGGAATTCCATAATCTCTTGGCTAATCTCACAATCTTTGGAAACCCTACCCTCCTGTCTATAGCTGTGCTGGTTGACCATTTACATCACTGCTTAGTTCTTATTGTTGTAAACTTTTCCTTGTGTGGAATAATAATCTCTTTACTTATAAATACTTTCCCATTACTGCTAAATTCATTTACCCAGGGCCAAGCAGAACAAGTCTTGAGGGTACCATTGTATAATTTGAGAAAGAATTCCTATACAGTTTACAGTTTATTTTGCCCAGTATCTACAATTGGAAGCAATCTTGTAAATTTTTTTCACCTAAAAATGGTGCTAAAATTTTTAAAAATCCATTATTTTTTAGAAGACATGGTCCAAATAGCCATGTTTTTTTTATTAAACATGAAGTAGGCAACTTCACCATTGTTGTTCATTTCATACTTTTTACTCTGAAAAAAAGGTTAAAGGAATATAAAATATGGTAAAAAAAGTATACTCTGAAACTCTACAAAGATGGACTTGGAAGTAATTGACTCAGTGAGATCTTTCTGGACCCTATAATTCAACGATTTGAATCTGTGGAAGGTTATGAGAATGCTGTGTGACTATGCAACAAAACCTTACTATGCCATTGCAAATACAAAAGAGGATACCTGTTTTCTTTTATTTCAGGATTTCTTTGTAGGTCGATTTTCCTTACCTTATTGCCATTTCAAGCATAAAAATAGTTAGTTTGGACTCCCTACCTGTGTTTGAGATGGATGAGGGAAATAATTTATTTTTAATAAAGGAGAATTCTGGATTCTTACGGACTTTTTCCTTTTTGATTGTCATTTTCAATTTAACCTTAAAAATGATAACTACCTTAATTTTGATCAATCAAATAACAAAAATTCTTATAAATAGGGCTCTACTATATGTGTTTGTGTGTATATTCTCCTTAGAACCTCAAGATTCTTTTAAAGCATAATTTAACAACTGTTTTAAAAAGTTTTAACACTGCCACAAATTCATTTTATCCTAAAAGCTTCAGAAGAAATACTGTAAGACTAATATAGTGGACATTTGATCCTTTATAGAAATTAGTGTATATATACATAAATGCATATATGTATTTATATATGCATACAGCATAATGCCTTTGCAAATAAAATTATGTACAATGAATGAATAATATGTGATCAGTTTTACAGTATTTCTTCTGAAGTTAAGACAAAATGATTGTTTGACATTATGAATTTCTTTAAGTAGAGAGTTTTTTTTCCTTTACATTATTTTATTGTATAGTGAATCTTGAGTTCCTAAGGAGAATATAATATTAGAACTCTATATCATGTTATTACATTAATTAGTGTATACATATATGGTATATATGTATATGCATATTGTATACATATATACACACACACATATATATATACATACACTATCATGTCCTTCAAATAAAATTACATATAACAAATGCTTAATATGATGTGACTAGTTTTATGTTATTCTGAAATTTTTAGGGCAAAATGATTTTGTGACTTTGGTATATCTTTTTAAAGGAGAGATTTTTGTTTCTGTTATAATGAATCTTGAACTTTGAGCAAAGTATAAAAATCTTGTTATAATAGGATTCTGTTATTACACAAATTATTGTATATATATATATATACATGCTTATGTTTATTTTTAAGTATACAGTTTTTTCTTTAAATCATTTTATCATATAATGAATCTTGAATTTGTAAGGAGAATATAATATTAAAATTCTGTCACATTTGTTATATTAATATATATGGTATGTGTGTATGTGCATATTGTATACATATGTAAACACATATACACTTCCATGCCCTTCAAATAAATTATATATAACAAATACTTAATGTGATTTGATGAGTTTTATGATATTCTGAAATTTTTAGGGCAAAATGATTTTGTGACTTTGGCATATCTTTTTAAAGGAGAGATTTTTGTTTATGTTATAATGAATCTTAAACTGAGTAGAATATAAAAAAACTTGTTATAACAGGAATCTATTGTTACACAAATTAGTGTGTATATACATACATGCATATATGTTTATATATGTATATATATGCACACAGCATCATGCCTTTGCAAATTAAATTATATACAATGAATAATATGTGATCAGTTTTATAGTATTTCTTCTTAAGCTATTAAGACAAAATGATTGTTTGGCATTATGGCATTTTTTAAGTAGAGAGGTTTTTTTTCTTTAAATCATTTTATCATAGAATGAATCCTGAGTTCCTAAAGAGAATATAATATTAGAACTCTGTGTCATGTTATTACATTAATTAGTATATACATATATGATGTATATGTATATGCAGTTAATATGCAGTTTATATATATGTATATATATATATATAATACACACAAATACACATATGCTTCCATGCCCTTCAAATAAATTATATATAACAAATAATTAATTTGATTTGATGAATTTTATGGTATTCTGACATTTTTAGGGCAACATGATTTTGTGACTTTGGTCTATCTTTTTAAAGGAGAGATTTTTGTTTATGTTATAATGAATCTTAAACTTCTGAGTAGAGTATAAAAATCTTGTTATAGGATTCTATTATTACACAAATTAATCTATATTTATACATGCATATATGTTTATTTGCACACAGCATCATTCCATTGCAAATGAAATTATATACAGTGAATAATATATGATATGATCAGTTTTACTGTATTTCTTCTGAAGATTTTTAAGACAAAATGACTCTTCAGCAGTATGAATTTTTTTAAGTAGAGGTTTTTTTTCCTTTAAATCACTTTTACCATATAATTATTCTTGAGTTTGTAAGGAGAATATAGTATTAAAATTCTGTCACATTTGTTGTTATTACATTAATTTTTATATATAGTGTATACGTATGTGCATATTGTATACATTTGTAAACATATATGTATATATATTTCCATGCTCTTCAAATAAATTGTATAAAACAAATACTTAATGTAATTTGATGAGATTTATGGTATTCTGAAATTTTTAGGGCAAAATGATTTTGTGACTTTGTTATATCATTATAAAGGAGAGATTTTTGTTTATTTTATAATGAATCTTGAACTTCTGAGTAGTTTTAAAATCTTGTTATAATAGGATTCTATTGTTACACAAATTAGTGTATATATACATACATGCATATATGTTATATATGTATTTATATATATATGCACACACCATCATGCCTTTCCAAATGAAATTGTATACAATGAATGAATAATATGATGTGATCATTTATACAGTATGCTAAAGCTGTTAAGACAAAATGATTACTTGGCATTATGAAATTTTTTAAGTAGAGTTTTTTCTTTAAATCATTTTATCACATACTGAATCTTAAATTCCTAAAGAGAATATTAGAACTCTGTATCATGTTATTAAATTAATTCATATATACATTTATGGGGTATATATGTATATTGTATACGTTTATATATGTATATGCACTACCATGCCCTTCAGATAAAATTTTATATAACAAATGCTTAATATGATGTGACTAGTTTTATGTTATTTCTTCTGAAATTTTTAGGTCAAAACGATTTTGTGATTTTGGTGTATCTTTTTAAAGGAGAGATTTTTGTTTATGTTATAGTGAATCTTGAACTTCTGAGTAAAATAAAAATATTGTTACAATAGGATTCTGTTATTACACAAATTAGTGTATATGTACATAAATGTATATATTTTATTTATGTGTGTATATATATGCACACAGCATCATGCCTTTGCAAATAAAATTATGTACAATTGAAGAATAATGTGATGTGATCAGTTTTACAGTATTTCTTCTGAAGTTTTTAAAACAAAATGATTGTTTGGCAGTATGAGTTTTTTTAAGTAGAGAGTTTTTGTTCCTTTAAATAATTTTATCATATAATGAATCTTGAGCTTGTATGGAGAATAAAATACTAAAATTCTGTCACATTTGTTTTTACATTAATATATGGTGTGTGTATATATATGTACATAATTGTATACGTTTGTAAACATATACACTTCCATCCCCTTCAGATTAATTATCTGTAATATTTAATATGATTTGATGAGGTTTATGGTATTCTGAAATTTTTAGGGCAAAATGATTTTGTGGCTTTGTTATATCTTTTTAAAGTAGAGATTTTTTTTATGTTATAATGAATCTTGAACTTCTGAGTAGAGTTTTAAAATATTGTTATAATAGGATTCTATCACACAAATGAGTGAATATATACATACATGCATATATATTTATATATGTATTTTTATATATTTGCACACACCATCATGCCTTTGCAAATGAAATTATATACAATGAATGAATAATATATGACCAGTTTTAAATATTTCTTCTGAAGCTATTAAGACAAAATGATTGTTTGACATTAAGAAGTTTTTTAAGTAGGAGTTTGTTTTTTAAATCATTTTATCATATAGTGAATCTTGAGTTCCTAAAGAGAATATAATATTAGAACTCAAACATGTGTTATCACATTAATTAGTATATACATATACATCTGCATATTATATACATTTATAAACATACATACACTACCATGCCCTTCAAATAAAATTATATATAACAAATGCTTAATATGATGTGACTAGTTTTATGTTTTTTCTTCTGAAATTTTTAGGGCAAAATGATTTTGTGACTTTGGTGTATCTTTTTAAAGGAGAGATCTTTGTTTATGTTATAATCTTGAACTTCTGAGTAAAGTATAAAAATCTTGTTAAAATAGGATTCTGTTATTGCACAAACTAAAATATATATATATATATACATAATTGCATACATTTTATTTATGTGTGTTTATATATATGCACACATCATCATGTCTTTGCAAATAAAATTATATACAATGAATGAAAAATGTGATGTGATCAGTCTTACAGTATTTCTTCTGAAGTTTTTGTTTGGCAGTATAAGTTTTTTAAGTAGAGAGCTTTTGTTCCTTTAAATCATTTTATCATATAATGACTCTTGAGTTTGTAAGGAGAATATAATATTAAAATTCTGTCACATTTGTTATTTATTAATTAATATATGGTGTATGTATGTGCATAGTATATACATTTGTAAACAAACTTCCATCCCCTTCAAATTAATTATATGTAATATTTAATACGATTTTATGAGGTTTATGGTATTCTGAAATTTTTAGGGCAAAATGATTTGTGACTTGTTATATCTTTTTAAAGTAGAGATTTTTGTTTATGTTATAATGAATCTTGAACTTCAGAGTAGAGTTTTAAAATCTTGTTATAATAGGATTCTATTACATAAATTAGTATGTATATACATTCATGCATATATATGTATTTTTATATATATGCACACACCATCATGTCTTTGCAAATGAAATTATATACGATGAATGAATAATATGTGATCAGTTTTACAATATTTCTTCTGAAGCTATTAAGACAAAATGATTGTTTGGCATTAAGAATTTTTTTTTTAAGTAGAAGTTTGTTTTTTTAATCATTTTATCATATAGTGAATCTTGAGTTCCTAAAGAGAATATAGAATTAGAACTGTAACATTTGTTATTACGTTAATTAGTATATACATATATGCTTATTATATACATACATACACTACCATGCCCTTCAAATAAAATTATATATAACAAATGCTCAATATGATGTAATTAGATTTATGGTATTTCTTCTAAAATTTTTATGACAAAATGATTTTGTGACTTTGGTATTTCTTTTTAAAGGAGAGATTTTTGTTTATGTTATAATGAATCTTGAACTTCTGAGTAAAGTATAAAAATCTTGTTATAATAAGATTCTGTTATTATACAAACTATATATGCATAAATGCATATATTTTATTTATGTGTGTATATATATGCACACAGCATCATGCCTTCGCAAATAAAATTATATACAATGAATGAAAAATGTGATGTGATCAGTTTTACAGTATTCTGAAGTTTTTAAAACAAAGTGATTGTTTGGCAGTATGAGTTTTTTAAGTAGAGAGTTTTTGTTCCTTTAAATCATTTTATGATATGATGAATCTTGAGTTTGTAAGGAGAATATAATATTAAAATTATGTCACATTTGTTTTTATATTAATATATGGTGTATATGTATGTGCATATTGTATATATTTATAAACATATATACACTTCCATGCCCTTCAAGTAAATTATATATATATATATATATATATATATATATATAAAATAAATACTTAATTTGATTTGATGAGTTTTGTGGTATTTCTTCTGAATTTTTTAGGGTAACATGATTTTGT
>WOXC01006731.1:0-50000 GCA_011680675.1 Gymnobelideus leadbeateri
GAACAGAAATGGCATAGTAAAAGGGATAACAGGTTTGGGAAGAAAGAAAAGAAGCACATTTTTGGGCATCTTGACTTTGAATTGCTTATGAGTTACATTTGTGGGGACAGCATGTAGGCAGGAAGATATGTGGGAACTAAGCCCTAGATCTTAAGTGTTTGTGATTTTAGATTGTCCCACTGTGACTCTGACCTTCATTCTTATATATGGGAATTCTGAATTTATGTGACCTCTTTGCCATCATGACTTTCATTTCCTCTTTTAACAGTTTAGGATATGAAGACTCAGAGAAGTTGGTCATGTGACTGATCCAAGGTTATTCATCTACCTAGTGACTGAGTCAGAATGATAATACAAGCTTCATGATTCAGAGTCTAGTGCTCTTAAAAATAGCCTCACTGATTTAGAAAAAAAGAAACTAGAGAATAAAAGTCAACTGACACAGTCTAGCAGACTTTATTCTAATTTTGTGTGTGTATAATATGTGTGTACATACTCATAAATAAGTATGCATATGTACAAGTATTATATATGTATATATATATATATACATATATATCATCAGTTGCACATATGCACATACAATATACACTTGCCCAATCTGTGTGACAATGTTTTTAATTTAAAATAAGCCAAATGTGTAAATATTAATTACTAATAGGAGTTTGCTCACCTTTCAAAATGAACATATCAAAATTCTAAAAGCCTAAATGTTTCAAAAGTATCTTCTAATAGATTTGTAATTTTATTTAATCTCTTATCACTGATCAGAGGTAAATAGATTTACTAATGAATATTTCATAGGGGCGGCTAGGTGGCGCAGTGAGTAGGCGCCGGCCCTGGAGTCAGAAGGACCTGAGTTCGGATCCGGCCTCAGACACAACCCACACAAACAAAAACCTAGCCGTGTGACCTTGGGCAAGTTACTTAACCCCAATTGCCCTAAAAGGGGCGGCTAGGTGGCGCAGTGAGTAAGAGAGCCGGCCTCGGAGTTGGGATGACCCGAGATCGAATCCGGCCTCAGAAAATGAGCACCCACACACAAAATAATGACTAGCCGTGTAACCTTGAGCAAGTTACTTAACCCCAATTGCTTAAAAAAAAAAAAAAAAAGAAAAAAAAAAGAATATTTCATTAAATGTTTTTTCTACACATCTGCAAATGGGCATATTTATATGTGAATAATCTCTCTCTCTCTCTCTCACTCTCTCTCTCTCTCTGTCTCACTCTTTTCTCTTCTCTCTCACACATACAGAAGTTAAACTACTCAAAGTTCCAAAAATATTATACCCTATAACTGTGGCTACGGCAGAGTCTTTCCAACTGTCTTTTCTTTTAATCTAAAATATATTTATTTTATGTAACAGAAAAGCACAGTTATGACAGCTTAGAAAGTGAACTCTCATCATGTGTGTATTAATAGAAGAAACATTTCACAAACCACTCCAGCAAGTAATAAAGGATCCAAGAGAGATTAAGGTGGGAGGTGAGGAAGCTTCTCCTTGCAGTCTCTACTTGGTGACTGAGCATTCTCTGCCATAGAGGAGGAAATTGAACAGACAAATCAATTTTTGGTAGAGAGTTAAATGGCAGCAATGGGAAATTTAAAGCCTTCCTTGAGTTATCCCAGGGAATGGAAATTCATGAATCTACAAGAAGGTGTCAGTATTAAGGTTAATAAAGTGAGAAGGGATTCACATGGGGATCAAGGGGAACATGTGAGAAATTTTGAGGGAGGTAAGAACTGAAATAGTTGAAGGAAGCAGGAGGAGTTGGATATTTTTTTTTTTTTTGCAGAAAACGTTAATGAAATAAATAGTTAAGGGGAATACAACTTCATAAATGATAACAAGACCTATTAGGACTGCATAAAACACGTGGGAATCCATATCTTGTCATGTAGAGCCTCCACTGCTGCCATCAACTGTATAAGTTGTTCAAAATAGTAAGTAGCATATGATGCCAACATGGAATTATCTCATGGGAATTTCAAGTGAAGACCTATAATCTTCCAAAGGACTTGAATCCCTTTAGATTTGTTTGTTGAATTTGCACATTATCTTCTTTCTCAATCCTGAGACTGGAGAGCCTCTGTGTTTCAAATAGCCCTGTGAGTCTTTCAAATTAAAATTTGACTACCACTGTCAAGACTCTCTTAAATTTCTCTTCTCCTCACACAGAAAGCCATTTTTAAGCCTTTGAATAGATAAACAATAACTCTCTGCTGTTAGAATAGCAACTTTTACTAACATGAAATAGAAACTCGGCAAAACCTGTCACCGGTTGATTTTTTTTAAAGTTGTAGAGATCTTCTAAAAATCAGAGGGAGCTTTTACAAAACCTTATTTAAATGCTACCTTAATACATGCAGGTTTTGTTCATGAATTTTGTTTTGTTTAAAAATTATTTCTATAAATTCAAATAGTATCTTTTAGTTTCTACCTTGTTATAGAGGTATTAGAAATATTTTTGGGGCGGCTAGGTGGCGGAGTGAATAGAGCGCCTGGCCCTGAAGTCAGAAGGACCTGAGTTCGGAGCCAGCCTCAGACACTTAATCCACACAAACAAAAACCTAGCCGTGTAACCTTGGGCAAGTTACTTAACCCCAATTGCCCTAAAGGGGCGGCTAGGTGGCGCAGTGAGTAAGAGCGCTGGCCTCGGAGTTGGGATGACCCGAGATCAGATCCGGCCTCAGAAAATGAGCACCCACACATAAATAATGACTAGCCGTGTAACCTTGAGCAAGTTACTTAACCCCAATTGCTTTAATTAAAAAAAAAAGAAATATTTTTGGATCTTTTCCAATAAACATCACATTATAGAGCATAATACAATAAAGTAAACAATGTAGTCTGTGGCTTTTAAAAAGGAGGGGCAAACCAAATCCTCACTTCCATATGGAGTGAAACTTTTGAAAATAAATTCAGAGATGTGATGATCCCCACTTAAAGTAGAATGAATATAATTTTTAAACTAAAATCCTGGTGGATTCCTTAAATGAATAATTAAGCATTTTACTAGCATTTTAATTCCTATTTCCTGATTACTATTTGTTACCCAGCAAATGTCACTGTGATTGGGACATGCCTCAGTTTGTTACTCATCTTGTGGTCTCTATTTCCTTTTGCACTTTCTGTCTTCAGAGAGGGTGGGGAAAAACACAAAGGTTCCTGATGCAAAACAACCTGTCTGCATGGAGAAAATGAGATGAGCTCATTTAGTCTAGGGTAAAGGACCTAGTTCCATATGACTTCTTTTCTCAGCAAAACCAAAATAATAAAATTGTCAAAGCTATAATCACAAAATTCTCTGAGCCTTCAGGCAGTCTTCTGATTGCCACACAAGGAGAATGATAACCCCTCTGGTTGAATTTAGTTCATTTAATTATCCACAAGTTTACTTTCTCTTTTTTTCCCACTCTCTACACACAAAACAAATTCAGGCTGCTGTTAACTATAACCTTACCTTTATCTCACAAACCATTGTCAAAAAAGCAAATAAGAAGTTAGAAATACTTTTTTTTTAATATCAAAGAAACTATGAATAATAAAAATTGTTGTTCATTGCAAGTAGCAATAAAATGGAGAAAAAGAGGGTGAGTTGGTATACATTGTGTAAGTGTTTCATTCACAAACATGAAATTCAGTCACTGATGAAAAAGCAGGATCTGTAAATGTAGAGCAAAGAAAAGAAATTATTAGAACTATTTTCCAATCATGGGCAACTAAATGGCATGTGAATAGAGTTTTGGCCTTAGAACCAGCAAGACTCATCTTCCTGAGGTCAAATCCATCCTCAGACATTTACTAGCTGTGTGACTCTGGGCAAGTCACCTAAGCCTCAGCTGGAGAAGGAAAATGCAAACCACTCCTGTATGTTTGCAAGAAAACAATAAATGGGGTCACAAAGAGTCAGACATGACTGAAATGACTCAACATTTCTCAATTATATGCCAATAATACTGAAAACAAATGAAATAGATAAAAATATTAAATAACCTAACAGAACAATGAGATTTTAAGTAGTCTAATCACAGAAAAAACAAATGAAAGAAGCCATAAACTCCTCACAAAGAAAACAAATAATTAGAAAACATGAATTAGATTTGAACTTCTATTAAGAATTCAAAGAAAATTGATGCAAACATGCCAAAAAACAAACGAGCAAGAAAAACCCAGCAAAAACCAGTTTCCTACCAAATTCCTCTATTAAAAGTAATATCATAGGGGTGGCTAGGTGGCACACTGAGTAAGAGAGCCGGCCTTGGAGTTGGGATGACTTGGGATCTAATCCGGCCTCAGAAAATGAGCACCCACACATACCTTGAGCAAGTTACTTAACCCCAACTGCTTAAAACAAAAAGTAATATTATTGTGTCATTAAGGCAATAAGCTTAGTAAAAGGTGAAATACAATTATCATTTGTTATAACTCATATGATATTCTACTTAGATAACCCTGGAGATTCAACCAAAATATAATCAAGACATAAAGTCAGCAAAGTAAATGGGTACAAAATAAAACCATGTAACTCATTAGCCTTTTTTATATTAACAATAAAACCCAGGAGGAAGAATGAAATTCCATTTAAAAGAATGATTTATTAAATATTTTGGAAATGCACTTACTAAAAGAGACCCATACAAACACATACATACATGCATACACAGATAAATTATATGGTTAAAGTTTTGAAACAATGGATATTTTCACTTCATTTCATTTTTTAAAATTTAATTTACTGTTGGTGAATATTAATTTCAGCATTTTTGTTATAGAAAAGAAAAGGAAAAGGAAGAGTTAAGGGACTAACTGATCAGCATCAATGGAGAATTATTGGAAAAATAGAATGTGGTACATGAATCTGATGGAATATTGTTATACTGTAAGAAGTGATAAAAATGGGTAGATTCAGAGAAAACCTAAGAAGACCTGAATGAATTGATTTAAAGTAAATTATGCATAACTAGGAGGAAAAAAAATCTGTAACTACTATATTGTAAAGCAAATTTTATTGAGCAAGTTTGATAATAAGCAATTTTGAAAGACTTAAAAACTATAACCAATTCAATGACTAGCGATAAATCCATAAAATTCATGATGAACTCACTTCCTATCCCTCAACCTGAAAGGGATACAGCAGAGGTTCATAAAGAGGCATATACTTTCAAATATGACCAATAAGCGGATTTGTTTTGCTTTATGCTTGGAGGGAGACACAGACAAAGATGACTTTGGAAATAATATGTTTAGCTTGCTATATACCTCTTAAAAACTAAATCATACATAATAGAGACTTGCAATTTCATATATAATCCTCTTTTTCCTGTTCTTTGATAATGGAAATGTTCCAGTTTGTTAATATTTGTTAAGTACAGAGTAAGAAAAGTAATTGAAAAGAAAAAATAATTAAAAAATACAATTTCTAATTAAAAAAAAAAGGATTTGGGATTAAGTTCCAAAGAGATACATATCAGTATAAAAATTATGTATACCCCAACACCAAAAGCAAACAAAGGAAAGGCTTTCCAAAAGTTGTTTTTTTTTTTTTTTACAACTTATGCAATGGACTGAACAGAAGTCTATGTATCAAGCCTTTTAGATTAGAACTACTTAAGGGAAAAAATAGTCACATTTTATTCCTCAGGGAAAGGAATAATATTCTCTAAGATTTTATTTTATTTTAAAAATAAATATCTGATGATTTCCTAGCTATTTAGAATGTATTTTTGACTTCTTCCTTGGCTATTCTGATAGGAGGAAACCTATACTTCTAAGTACAATACCATGTGGTCTGAAGTTACCAAGATAACATATATCTTGCTAAGCAAAAACATATATCTTGCTAAGCAAAGAAAACATATTGTTAGGGAAATAGAAGAACAGAGAGCATGTCAGAGTCACCAGCATGTTAAGTGAGGCAGAGATAACAATAATAGGACACTTACTGTCTGACGCAATAAAAAAAAAAAAAGATGAAGGGAAGGCTGTTGGCAAATACAATCACTAAGTAAACCACTGGACTGTCCCTATTTAAGGAGTTTTATATATGTATTTGGAGCACCAATGAAAACAAATAGAAAAAGATAAGGTTGCTAATCAGAGGTAAAGGATTTCTGAAGTCAGAACACCATACTGTGATAAATCATCTTTTCTGGCTGCTGCCTAATGAATTTTAAATCAATAGTTCTAGTGTATAGCTATCTCTACAATTTTCAGCAAAGGTATTTCACCTTTTAACATCTTGGGTAAAGCTGGTGTAGCAGAAAATTGCATATGATTCAAAAATGGAAAAGCACAGATGAGAAATTCTGCATAACCTACTACAATAAAATTGGTTATATATGTATGGTAGGGGAAGGAAAAGGGTAGAAGAGTTTCAATAAGACACCAGTGGTCTGAATCATTAGTCTTGATACCTCATATGCTAGTCATAATAATAATGTTTGTAGGGTCATTTTAAAATGCTTTTTTCATAGTGTGTGTGTGTGTGTGTGTGTGTGTTTTGTGGAAAGTATTTAAGTGCCAACCATGTGTCAGTAACTGTACTAAGCACTTACAAATATTACTGCATTTTATCCTTACAACGACTCTGGTAAGTAGGTATCTTTATTATCCCATTTTACAGTTGAAGGAATTAAGGTAAATAAGTTAAGTGACTTACCTAGGGTGACGTAGCTAATACGTATCTGAGACAGGATTTGAATAAGTCTCCCGACTCCAGACCTAGCACTCCCCTCCATACATTGTGCCATCTAGCTGCCAGCTATCTTTTTTTCTTCTTTTCCATGATAGCTCTATTTAATCTTACATCTCTGTGTTCAAATTATATTTCATATCCTAGGTGTCTAGGTGGCATAATGGAAAGAGAAAAGGACTTGGAATCAAATGCACATGAGTTCCAATCTGGCTTTTGATATGTATTAATTGTGTGAACCTGGGCAAGTCACTTAACTTCTCTATATCTCAGTTTCCTTATTCGTAAAGTAAGGTTAATAATAGTACCTACATCATAGTCTTGTTGTGGGGATCATATGAATTAATATCTGTAAAGTACTTTGCAAATTTTAAAGCATTATATAGATGCTAACTACTAATTATTATTTATTAGTGAGAGATTAAGTAGCCATTACTTTCCTTTTACAAATATACTATCCTTAGCTAACCTTGTCCTTCAGTATAGCAAAAGCATCTAGTCCCTGCTTTGGGATCAGAAAATGACCCAATGTTCCCCAATTTTAATTGCTTCTGCCACCAGTCAGATTCACTGTTGCCTTTCATTCAAAACAATCAGCCTGAGGAATGAATGGGAGTTAAAGTAGAAATCCTCCTTCCCTGTGAATAGTAAGACAGTGAAGCTCCATAGGTATTAACTAAGTCATTTGGTTGGCACTTCAGTTCTTTGTGCTGATTCTTCATCTGTTCATGGCTTTCTATCCAAAAGTTCAAAATGTGAGGGGAGTGGTCATATGCATTGACCAGTTGAAGACCAAGACTTCAGTCCCAAAATTTTATTTCAAACTGTCATCAAAATGACTATAATCAGCTAAGTCAAGTTGGATCAGTCACATTGATTTTTCAGGGATTCCCCGTATGTCTGCTCTCATCATGATTCCTAATGATGAATAATGTCAATAGAATCTAGCCTAAGCTATTGGGGAAAGTCCAAGGGTCAAGAAAGAAACCAGCTGAACATAATAGGAAGAACTCTAGATAAGATAGAGTAGAAGAGGGAATTGAGCAGCAAATTACTAGCTACAATTGTTGCAGAAAAGTGATCAATTTTGAAGGGGAAAGAGTCAAAGTGTGAACAGTCAGATATCCCAAAGTACACAATCCAAACTTTTTAATAGGCAGTGGTGGCAAGATTGGGCACCATGGAAGTATATCAGGATTTTGTTTTGGTTTTTTCCTAGTCTATGAAAATCTTATTGAGAGCAGAGCAGGGCCCCTGGAATGGAGAAGCTGTGATACACAGTGGGATGGGAAGGTCTAGATTTGGGCACATCATAAAGGTCTATATTCATAGAATAGAATAGGTAGAATCATAATTGTCCAGTGAGTTGCAAATGCCTCATTTCATCCCACCATTGAACCTGAAATAAGAGGCTTCTGGCATTAGACCCAGGCTTACAACATTAGGTTTAGTATGGACAGGGTGGGATGAGAGGAAATGGCCTAATGGCTTACAGCTTGGATAAGTTATGGGAAAAGTCCTCCAAATATGGAAGTTACCCTTTCTAATTCCCTATTAATGGCCATGTTGATTTTATAAGCAGAGTTGTCTCTATGGTATCCACAACAGGATTCCACTCAAGTAGAAGGATTACCTCAGTGGGTACTAGAGTAGATTCCTAAAGGAAGGTAAAAAAAGTTCTAAGGCCAACTTTCCTTGGTTGTTGTTGATTGGGCAACAGAAGTTGGACTGCCAGAGAATTTAGACTGAAAGTATACTAGGTGGAGGCATTATGCAGGAATTGGCAACACAATCCAAGATCTTTGCTCTTCCCCCTCCCCACCCTGAATGTCATGGACTCCACAGGTTCACAAAGAGTAGGACACTAGTGAGGGACTGAATAACAACAGAGACAGGGCATTCTGCAACTAGGGACAGAACTTTTGGCTTTCAGGGAAGGTACAGTAGAAGTCAAGTGCCAACTAATGGAACTGTTGGCCCTATGAGTAAAGAGATATCTCCTAATGGGGGTAAAAACAGAGGAATCTCAGCCAAGAACCCACCATATGGTCTCTGGCCCAGAGTTTCCAGTCCCTGCCAACATTGGAGCCATAAAACTGGAGGAGAGTAGACTTGGGGCAGAAACTGATGGTTAAACCTACTAAATAGCTCCAGGCTTATCTTATAACTGTTCCCTATAGTGACTCCCTGTGCTGAGGGAGTAGGCTATTTTGGAACATTCTCAACCAAGGATCAGAAGTGGTTACAGGAGAGTCTCAACTAGAAACTTGAAGAGTCCCTAGAGCAATGGCCTCTAAGGTTGTGGTCTAATGGAGCTAATGATGAAAGATTCTCTGCTTGGGAATTCCATAATCTGCAATAACTCTCTGAGGACCTCTTTTTACAGAGTCAACTAAATTTGATAGAGACTCCAGAAGGAGTGTGTTCATTGTCTTGTTTTAGATGGGACATTAATGGAGTAGTGGTGACTTTCCTATGGTATCTACTTTCTCCCACCTTCATGTATTTATTTTCACATGCCGTCCTTCATTTTTGGAATGGACTTCTTAATATCATTGTCCTTTTATTCATTTATTAAATATTAAACACCCACCAAAGAAGAGCATTGTGCCAGTGGAGATACAGAGATTGGATATAACTTGCCTTCAACGTCATGGACTTTCCAGGGACAGACACTTTCCTTCCTTCATATTGATGGCATCATTTTCTTCTTGAGCCTTTCCTAGTCCCTTGGTCATTAGCTATTTCTGCCACTGCACATTTCTCATCCCTTTTTATTCATCCTTTCATATGTACTTGTTACATTTCTATCTTAGATTGAAGTCATTTATACATAAACCTATCTCCTATACTTAGCTCTTGTAAATATAGATCCTTTCTTTTTCTTCTGTCTGTCTAGCATCCAATAAAGTATCCTGAAGATAGTAAGCTTTAAATAAATGTCCACTGAACAAAATTGATGCTGCAATACCAGAAAAATGGATGTATATGTTTCTCTGTTCTCCCTTCCTGGAAGCTAGATATTTTTTCCCAAAGCCTGAGATGGATCCATGGTTGTAGGCACGGGGGTTATCTTTCTCCATGTTACTAGAGGGATGAATATGTGAACACAGAAACAGGCCAGCCCTTATAGACTAGATTTCCCCTCTTGAAGCTGGCTTAGTTTCCTTTGTTTTGGATATTCTGAAGGAGAATTTTATCTCACCAGAGTTTATTTTTACTTCTGAAACAGTTACACTTATTTTCTTGGAATCTATTTTGTTTGGAAGCCAATACTTCAAAATAGAGAAGAGTCCTGTTCCTTAGGGATTTGACCAGTTGATACATGCAGATGGAGTCATAATTTAGCTGATTCACTTGTTTCCAGCCATGTCAATGGGCACAGAATACTCATTAGGGACAAAAACTTATGGTTCACTTATGAGTTGTGGTTGTATTTAGACATAGCTCCAGATAGTCTCCTAAGGTGCCAGCTACATATTGGCAATCCAAACAGGGTGGGGACACATCCAAAATTATATCCAGTCAAATAAGCATCCTCCATTCACCACTAGAGTTTTTGCCAAGTTTGAAGATTTGGATTCAGATGTGTCATCCAAAGCCCACAAAAGGATTTTGCATCCTAAAGGAAAACTGAGATTGACATTTAAATGCCAGATTGGAAGGGGAAAAATAGGAGTGATGAGAAAAAAAAATAAAGATAAGAAATCAGTATCTACATTCAGAAAAAGATAGATGAAGACACCTCTATTACTCTAAATATTTGGAGGAGAATGAATTAATAAGTATTTATAAAGTGCATTGTTACAGAATGAGCAATGAACTAGGATTTGGGAGACATACAGGAAGTTCTTTCCAAAACCACCAGCTGGGACCCTGAGAAGTTTCATTTCCATTCTTTGGACCTTGTGCAAACTAAAGGAGTTAAGTGCCATGATTTATAAAATTCTTTCCACCTCTAACACTCCACCCCAGTGGATTTGATTCACTTTGATTCAATTCAAAAATGATTTAAATGTCTGCTATATGCTAGGCACTGGTGACTCAAGAGAAAAGGGGGGTGTTATCTATCTTATCAGTCTTGAGGAGTGTTGGGGTATGTATCTGCATGCATGTATATATGTGTATTTATGCATGCATACACATATACACATATATACATATCCATACATATATACACAGCAATTAGTTGGTGCAATAGATAGTGTGCCAGGCCTGGAATCAAGAAGACATGAGTTTGAATGCAAGCTCAGTCAATTACTAGCTGCATGACCCTGGGCAAGTCACTTAACCCTGTTTACTTTAGTTCCTCATCTGTAAGATGAACTGATCTTTGCTAAGAAAACTTTACATGGGGTCATGAAAAGTCAGATACGACTGAAAAAAAAGAATATTATATATGTACACATAGATGTGTTGTGTACATGCATACATATACACACATATATTTGTATGTGTATATATGACTGCCAGTATATGTGTGTAATTTGATAGATAGATAAATAGATAGATAGATAGATATCAGGTACTTAGCACTTAGTAATTGATCAAGCCTCTGTTGGGGAAACTGAAGGTATGAATTCCTGTCTCCAGTCACTGATGTAATAAGAATGGGTTGGCTGAAGCAAGAAGCTAATGCTGTGTGTATATAAGAAAAGCCCCAGAGAGGCACAGTCAGAATTTCTTGGGATGAGCATCTGGTGTTAGAGCAGCTACAGAAGAGAGAATCCAGAACTAAGATGCTGAGACGTTGTCTGTTTGTAGCTTGGTTGAGCCTTGAATTCTCTGGAGCAAAAATTGTAGAGGATCTGACACGGATCAGACCTTGTGAACTTCAGTGTAGAGCAGGACCTACCCAGAGAACTGGAATGGGTGCTGTCTGCCATTGAACCCAGGTGACAGTCTTGGTTAATCTAGGTAAAATCTGGGACCATGGAAGGGGATCCACGGAATCTGAGAACAGGCCCCAAGTCAAGATGAAAAGATCTTCCCTGGATACTGAGAAAAGATGAAATTTTAGGTTACTAGTGAACTAGGTGTAGAGGGTTTTGTGTATGATTCATAGTAATTGATTGCTGAATAAGTGACTGATTGAGTTAATCAAGACTTTGCCCCAGGAGTGGAAGACTTTGCTGAATAAGTGACTGATTGATTGAGTTAACTTAAGAGTGCCCTATTAGTGGAAGACTTTGCCACATGAGTAGAACACTTTGACTATTGTACTTTGAGACTATATTGTGATACTGATTGAGTTAACTTAAGACTTTGCCCTATGAGTGGAAGAGTTTGATTATTGAGATTTTTTTTTTGAGATTGATTGTTCTTTGATCTAAATGTTGTGACCACTTTAGTGAAAACTATGTGGCCATTTTAAGGATAAGCTGTTGTGAATACTGTACTGTGATTTTCTGTGATAAGTTGTAATATTGTGAATGCTATACATTGATTTTCTGTGAACGTTTTGCTTTGATTTGTTAGAGAATAAATAGAGTGTTCACTATACCATGTAAGCAGAATCTTAAAAGCTGTTCACAGTAGCATTCCTCTGGAAAGCTGCTCATGCATGGCATTACACATCCCTAGATCAATCCCACAATCTTTTTGTACATAAAATCCATGCAGGTGCTGAGATTAATCTAGTTTAGACTCACTCTGTGTCAGATTATTCTGGCCTGCTTGTCAGTTACAAGCATCACAAATACTTAGGCTCCTTAAAAGTCTACCCATTTTTTGTGAATCTTCAGTAAACTTTGTTTTACTTTTACTAAGAGAAGGATTGAGTCAAATTCATTTGGCAGGACCTGGAATATTGATATTTTGGGGTCTCAAAGCCCCTAAATTTCAACAACAGGGCTTTTTAAGCCTTGGTGCATCTTCCTTCTGATTGGGCTGACAGTATATCATTTGGACCTTCCCTGGCAAAAGCAAGGAAATCCCCATTGGTGTACATTTTAATGAGAAAGTGGGTTAATACTTCTCAGCTCCTCCTTATTTCTTCATTATTGGGGGTGGGGAGGACACATCCTCAGGTGAGAATATTAATTGAACTGATGATCAGATCTGACCCTTCTATGACACTTAAAGAACGGTAATTGCTTTAAAAACACAGATGCCTCTGGCAATCTTAGCTAAAAAACATAATCCATCTCAGTCAGGTTCTCTCAGGTTTGGATTCTGGCAAGTAGACCAAGTCACCCTAACTTTGATTAGGAAAAGCAAGGCCATGCCCTCGGGAAGAACTAGCTAAAGCTAGTTTCTGTGCCTAAGGCATAAATTGAAATGAGGAAACCAGTCTACACAGATTAAGGAGCAGATTCCTTGGGAGATGGTAGAGATCACCTTACTCTATCAGGCTCTTCAGAAAGTACCTACCCTTTGGACAAACTACAGCAATAACAGTCATGCCCTTACCTTCAGGTACTCTGCCCAAAGGTATGTAATTTTGGATGACTGAAATTTAGCAATTTGTCTTGGGGTTTACTGGCTAGATTTCTTTCTTAAAGACCATGCCTTAAACCAAATCTACTTTGGCTCTCATTGGTTGGCTGAAAGGTCCTATTGTTAATGATGTTAAGCATCACTTAGTGGTCATTGCTTGGGCCCTTATAGCTCAATGAATCTAAATAGGAATTGTTTCTGTTTTGGCCTGAAACCCAAAGGGTCTTCTCCCAAACTGATATATATATATATTTTTTTTTTGCATAGGTAAAAGGGTTTATTCCTTGGCTCATTTCTTAACTAGCCTTAATCACTAAATCTTTGTTGCCTCAGTCAAAGTGAGAACTCAGGAAGAATTTAACTTAAAAAGGTCAAGCTCTTCCAGTCTATAGGGGCTATATCCAGTCCTCCTGATCTGTATTTTCCCAGGTGAAACCAGAAGAGAAGGTGAGATTAATGATCTTGCATAGCCCTCCCTCATTTAATCCAATTCACTCACAAGTGAGTGAAAGAAGTGAAAACTTCTCTGACTATACTCTAAAATCTACTAAGGCTTTTTGTGGGAAACAGGCCCAAGTTCCCCTTCACAGGAAGTCACATGATTTATATGGACTCAAAACTCTGAGCAGTAGGGAGTCACCCTTCTTCTCAGTGACACCTCAGCATAAGATATGCCAAAAGGGGTGGCTAGGTGGCGCAGTGAGTAAGAGCATCGGCCTCGGAGTTGGGATGACCCGAGATCGAATCTGGCCTCAGAAAATGAGCACCCACGCATAAATCATGACTAGCCGTGTAACCTTGAGCAAGTTACTTAACCCCAATTGCTTAAAAAAAAAAATAAGGTTTGGGGCATCTAGGTGGCGCAGTGAGTAGAGTGTCGGCCCTGGAGTCAGAAGGACTTGAGTTCAGATCCGGCCTCAGACACCTAAGGCACACACAAACAAAAACCTAGGCTGTGACCTTGGGCAAGTTACTTAACCCCAATTGCCCTCCAAAATAAATAAATAAATAAACAAACAAACAAATAAATAAATGAGTGAATGAATAAATAAATAAATAAGATATGCCAAATAAGGACAGAAGTGTTTTCTCAAATGTACATTGGGTGGTCTACTGCTTCCTTGTTCCAGTACTTGAGGTAGATTGCCGCTTAGATTGTGCACCTGACTTCCAGCCAATGTAAGAAAAGAGTCAGAAGGGGGTTGGGGGAGAATTCCATGTTAGGGCTTTATAACTTTGCCATTTCCTTTTGTAAATTACTTCTCCTCCCTGACTATTGGTCAGAATGGGGGGGTTGCCCTTTCTCATGATGGTAATACACCATTCTTTTCTGCTTTCTACCTTGAGAAGCTTCTGTGTATTATTTGGGTAAGGATCTCTGTTGCACACAGTTTTAGGGTGCACACACATCATCTTCCTGATGTTGTGGTCCTCTTTGAGAAGGAAGGATAAACAGCAACAAACAATATCATCAGCAAGTTCTTCAGAAGTGGGATCTGTCAAAATGAGGGAAAGGATGTATTACTTAATATGTTCCGATATTAATTTTCTTCATGAATGAATTCTAACATGTAATCCCTCCCTTCAAGAAGTTTGAAATCTAAATGTCAAATGTAATAAGTAAACCACAACATATTTATTTAACAATGATTAATTGTTGAAATCTGTGGATCTGATTACATTATAAATGTAGAAATTAAAAGGATGAAATAAGTGAAGTCTTCATGTAAGAGATAAAATAATATTAAGAAAAATAATATTAAGAAAAAATGGATTTGGAATTGGGGAAATTGGTTCTCTGAACTTCTGTGAGACGTTTCTGAGTAAATCCAAGAGTTTGACATGAAGATAAGAGATGTTATATATCAAAATCTATCATTTGTCCAAGTATCAAATATTACTGTCAAAAGAGTTCTTCTAGATTTATGATCTTAGAACCATTTAAATTGAACTACTTTGTAAAGTAATTTTTAAAAGTGAATTACTCAAATTAACTAGCTATTTTTATTTGCATGACAATAGACTTTTTGGAATTTTTTCACATTTTAATAAATTATTTTGGTATCAATGGCATTATAAAATTCTAGACTATTCAAATGTTCAATTCTAGAGTATACAAAACAATCTTAGAGATTACCAAGTCCAATTTCCCAATTTTCAGAGAAACAGAGTGAGGTCCAGATATATATTCTAAGAATATATATCTGGTTAGTTGCAGAAAAAGAACTAAAACCCAGGTCTATAGATTCTAAATACTGGATTCTTCCCACTCTGCAATTCTCTCATTAAGTTATTACACGAGATTAGAGGACTCTGTAAAATTCAAATACCACAGAATTTATAAATAGACACTGAATAAATATCTTCAAGGTCACAAAACACAAATTGATATGTTTTGTTTTCATTGCATGAAATATCTCACTTAAGACTTCATTTTGGAAATTTTCTTGGAGATATTACATTAAATACATGTCTGGAAGCTCTGTTCCTGCAGAGAAGTTAGCTTTTAGTTCTTGTGTTACCTTGTCTTGAAACATCTTATGTTTTTTTTTTCTTAGCCAGATAATATTTCTGTCTTTTAAAATTTGTATTCATAATTTGTGTTCATAATAAACAGCTCAGACTAATGAAAAAAAAAACTTTATAGGCAATAAAGGAGGATTGAGGGAGGCTCCTCAAACTATCAATATTTCATACCTCTTTATCGTGTATGAAATTACTTAATGGGTGATGGAAAATCAGAAACTTTAGAAACTGTAGGTTTAAGGACATAGAGATTGGTTTTAGAAAACTTGATTTTGATTCCATTTGAAATCTAGAAACCTGTTACTCTGTAACATAAGCAGCAGTACTTAAGACACATAAAAATTAACAAAATTTCTAATTCATTCTTTGAAAGATGTAGTATTCATTTTGTTAATATGTCTATTAAAACTGTCCTATCTGAAAACTTAATATGTCAGCTTCATAATGATTGAGAAAAACAAAGGTTTTATTCGGCAGTTTGAAATAATTCATATAATCACCAATGTTAATAACAAAATTTACTCCCTTGTTTAAAATTTGACCTGGAATAGATAAGGAACGATTAACCCAGTGATGCTGTGACAGTGATATTTCATTTAACTTATCTAGATAATTCTAAAGGGAAAGTACAATATTTTTATCATATTATACAGAAAATTTCTTTATATTTCTAAATTTCTCTTGTCAACACCATTATACTAAAGACATTTTGTCTAAAATTGTCAATGATATCCTGTTAGACAAATTAAATTTTAAAATATATTTTATTTTTAATTCATGGAATAAAACAAGCATTTCCATAACAATATTTTATTTAAAAATATATATTTGTACATGAAACTGTAAATCTGTTATGTAAACTTGCTCTTCCTTTGAAATGTATAATAAGGGGCGGCTAGGTGGCACAGTGAATAGAGCGCCTGCCCTGGAATCAGAAGGACCTGAGTTCGGAGCCGGCCTCCGACGCTTAATCCGCACAAACAAAAACCTAGCCATGTAACCTTGGGCAAGTTACTTAACCCCAACTGCCCTAAAGGGGTGGCTAGGTGGCGCAGTGAGTAAGAGCACAGGCCTCGGAGTTTGGATGACCCGAGATCAGATCCGGCCTCAGAAAATGAGCACCCACGCATAAATCAAATGACTAGCCGTGTAACCTTGAGCAAGTTACTTAACCCCAATTGCTTTAAAAAAAAAAAAAAAAGAAATGTATAATAAAAGGGTCATGCATTTTTTTCCCCTTGCTCTCCCTGCACCATCCCTTGAAGAGGCTACCATTAGACAAAGGCATTGCTCAAAGATATTTCTTTGACCTCTTTTATCTTGGTACTCTCTACCTTGGTATACTCATCCATTTGAATGGTTTCAGCAATGATTTCAATGAAAGCAATTGCCTGGTTATATCTTTTTAATATATATGTATATTATATATATGTGTGTGTGTATATATATATATATATATATGTTTGTGTGTGTGTATATATGTGTGTATATATTTGTATATATATATATATATGTATATACATATATATATTTGCTTTTATTGAGTATTTTCTTTTCCACCAGTAACATGTAAAGATAATTTTTAACATGCATTTTTAAAACTTTTGAGTTCCAAATTCTCTCTCCTCCTCACTCCTCTTTCGTTGAGAAGGCAAGCAATTCAATATAGGTTATACTTTTGTAGTCATGCAAAACATATCTATAATAGACATGTTTGAAAGGAAACAAACAAAAATACTCCAGAAAAATATGTTTTTAAAAAAGTATGTTTCAATATGTATTCAGACACGATCAATCCTTTCTCTGGGGATGTATAGCATTTTTCATCATAAGTCCTTCAGAATTGTTTTGGATTGTTGTATTTCTGAGAATGAACAGCTAAGATATTCATGGTTGATAATTTTACAATATCATATCACTGTACCTTTGTAGACAGTACATTTCAATTTGTATCAGCCCAGGAAAGTCTTTCCAGGCTTTTTCTGATATTATCCTGCTCATCATTTCTTATAGTACAATAGTATTTTATCATAATCACATGGCACAGTTTGTTCAAACATTTGCCAATTGATGGGCATCCCCTCAGTTTCTAATTCTTTGCCCAAGAAAAGAGCTGCTATAAACATTTTTGTACATATAGGTTCTCCTTTTTTTTCCCTTTTTGGGATACAGACCTAGTAGTGTTATTGCTATGTCAAAGGGTATGCATGGTTTTATAGCCCTTTAGTCATAGTTCCAAAGTGTTCTACAGAATGGCTGAATCAGTTCACAACTCCATTAACCATGAATTAATGTCTCACTTTCACCACATCCCTCCAAAATTTGCCATTTACCTTTTCTGTCCTATAAGCCAATCTAATAGGTTTGAGGTAGTACCTCAGAATTTCTCCAATAAATAGTGAATTAAACTATTTTTTGATTTTATTGTAGATAACTTTGATTACTTCATCTGAAAACTGATCATATCTTTTGAACATCCATCAATTGGGGAATGAGTCTTATTTTATAAATTTGGCTCAGTTCTCTGTATATTTGTGATGTGGGGCTTTTCTCAGAGAAACTTGCTTCAAATGTTTTTCTCACAGTTACTGTTGCTAACTATATTTCTCTCTACCTTTTCTCCCCATTCTGTTTATTCTATTCTCTCTCTCCTTTCACCCTGTCCCTCCTTAAAATGTCTTGCTTCTGACTACCCCTGTCCTCCAACCTGCCCTCCCTTCTATCACCCACCACTTTATCTTAATCCCTTTCCCTCTTATTTTTATATAGGGTAAGATAGATTTCTATACCCAATTGCCTTTGTGTGTTATACCCTCTTTGAGCCAATTCTGATGAGAGTAAATTTCACCCACTTTCCCTCACTTCCCCCCTCTTCCCTTCCACTGCAAAGGTATTTGGAAAGGCTTAAGGGAGAGCTCAGGTGAGTACCTGCCTTTGCTCTGTCATCTTGGCTCTGCCTCCCCTAATTATATCTTTAGAAAACTCTTTTGCTTTCCAACATGAGTATTCAGATGGCTCCAAACACTGAATGGTCTGACTTTTTCCCTTTTTCCCCCAGAGGCTATCTACCATCCTGGTGCCTTTTTGCTGTCTACATATTCCTGGAATAAACACCTTCCTCATTCCTACCTCATAGAGTATCTCTTCCTTTATAGCACATCTTAAGTAGCATCTTTTGTTGAAAGCTTTTTTCCTGTTGTCTTCAAATTAAAAAAAATTCCCTTTAGAACAATGTTGTATTTGACTACTTTGAATATATTTCTCCCCCCCAAATTTATTTATTTATTTTTTCATTTTCAACATTCATTTCCCCAAGATTTTGAGTTCCAAATTTTCTCCCCATCTCTTCCCTACTACCTACCCCAAGATTGCAAGCATACTGATTATCCCTTCACCCAGTCTTTCCTCTCTTATATCCCTGTATACTTCCCCTTGCCCCTTTCTCCCTTACTTTCTTATAGGGCAAGATGGATGTCTATATCCTATTGCCTGTATATCTTATTTACCAGTTGCACATAACAATTTTTTAACATCTGTTTTTAAAACTTTGAATTCCAGATTCTCTCCCTTCTTCCCTCTTTACCTACCCCCACTGGGAAGATGACCAATTCAATGTAGTTTATACATGTGTAGTTATGCAAAATAGTTCCATAGTAGTCATATTGTGAAAGACTATATTTCCCTTCATCCTATCCATCCCCCCATTTATTCTATTCTTTTCCTTTGAGCCTATCCCTTTACAAAAGTGTTTTCTTCTACCTCCTCCTCCAATCTGCCTTCCTTCTATCATGCCCCCCCACCCATTATCCCCTTCCCTCTTACTTTCCAGAAGGGTAAAATACCCAATTGAGTGTATGTTATTCCCTCCTTAAGCCAAATTCAATGAGAGTAAGGTTGACTCATTCCTCTTCACTGCTCTTCCCCTACATTGTAACAGCTTTCTCTTGCCTCTTTTATGTGAGATAATTTACCCTATTCTATCTCTCCCTTTTTCTTGTCCCAATATATTCCTCTCTCATCTCTTAATTTTTAGATATCATCCCTTCAAATTGAGCTAATCTTGTGTCTGTATACACACACACACACACACACACACACACACACACACACACACACACTCCCTTTAACTATCCTAATACTGAAAAAAAAGTCTCCTGATTTACAAATATTGTATTTCCATGTAGGAATATAAATAGTTCAGTTTTAATAAGTTCCTTATTTTTTCTCTTTCTTGTTTACCTTTTCATGCTTCTCTTGATTCTTATACTTGAAAGTAAAATTTTCTGTTTAGCTCTGGTCTTTTCATCAAGAATGCTTGAAAGTGGGGTGGAGCCAAGATGGCGGAGTAGAAACAGCTCGTCCAAGCCTCTCTGCCCCCAGATTCCCCCCAAACTATGTAAAAGGAGACTCTGAACAACTTCTGGAGCCCCAGCACCCACAGAACGACACAGAGAAGCTAACCTCCTGCTGAGGACAGCCCAGCAGCCTTGTAGGAAGGACCAGCGCAGCGGTCTGGGACCTGGCAGCGCGAAGAGCGCAGGAGCCGAGCAGAGCCCAGGTCCGCATGAGCCGAGGTTTTAGCCCCAGGGTGGCAGGGCCAGCAGCCAGCTGGAGGAACCCCAGAACACCAGCAGCCCTGGTGACTCCAGAATTATCAACATAGACATGCCTAGGACAAAGTAAGAGGTTAGTGTCCTATGGACTTTGGGACCTGTATTTGGGGAATGCGTCAGCTCCCTCCCCTGGGGGCTAGAAGCTGCTGAGGAGACACGCCACTGTGTAGTTTTCAGAGGCAACTCCAGCTCCCAGCCTACAAATCGTGGGGAGATCCAGCGATCAGTCTTGGGGGGTAATCGCTCTTGCTTTAACCTCCCTGGATCTGGATTGTGATCTAGGGTGGAAGTTGTGGGTGGGTTTACAGCTTGCCAGAAACGGAAGTTGCCCCCCACACGTTTGGGTCGAAAATTCCTCTATCTGGCCTTAAAGCCATAGTGTGGCAACAAGCCCAAAAGTCAAGCAATTAAGTGGCAACATGCCAAGGCAAAGCAAACAGAAAAATGCAACCCTAGACTCCTATTTTGGGGGCATAGAGCGGGAAAGGGACTGTGAGGTCAGAAGTCCTGCTCCAGACGCCCCAGGGGAAAACATGAGTGGGTTGCAGGCCATAGAGGACCTTAAGAAGGACTTTAAAAATCAAATAAGAGAAGTGGAAGAAAAATTAGAAAGAGAAATGAGAAGGATGCAGGAAAAGTATGAAATGAGGGTCAACAGCCTGACTGAGGAAAACAACACCTTAAAAAATAGACTAGCTCAAATGGCAAAGGAGGCCCAAAGGGCAATGAGGAGAAGAATGCCTTAAAAAGTCGAATTTGCCAGATGGAAAAAGAATCTCAAAAGTTCACTGAGGAGATTCATTCCTTCAGAGTTAGACTGGAGCAAATGGAAGCTAATGACTTTATGAGAAATCAAGATGCTGTTAAGCAGATCAAAACAAATGAAAGAATAGAAGGCAATGTGAAATATCTCATGGGAAAAACCACTGACCTGGAAAATAGATCCAGGAGAGACAATTTAAAAATTATTGGACTACCTGAAAGCCATGATCAAGGAAAGAACCTAGAAATCACCCTTCAAGAAATTATCAAGGAAAATTGCCCTGATGTTTTAGATCCAGACAGTAAAATAGAAGTTGAAAGAATCTACAGATCACCTCCTGAAAAAGATCCCAAAAAGAAAACTCCCAGGAATATTATAGCCAGGTTCCAGAATCCCCAGATCAAGGAGAAAATACTCCAAGCAGCCAGGAAGAAACAATTTCAATATTGTGGAAACACAATCAGAATAGCCCCGGACCTGGCAGCTTCTACACTGAGGGATCGAAGGGCATGGAATATGATATTCCAGAGGGCAAAAGACCTGGGAATGAACCCACGGGTCACCTACCCAGCAAAACTGAGTATTTTGTTTCAGGGGAAAATATGGTCATTCAGTGGAATAGAGGACTTTCAAGCATTCTTGAGGAAAAAAACAGAACTGAATAGAAAATTTGACATCCAGACACAGGAAGGAAGAGATCCCTGAGAAGTTAATCAGGGGAAGAGAGATCAAGGGGAACTTATCAAAGTTGAACTATTTACATTCCTATATGGAAAAGCAATAACTGTGACTGATGATATCTTTCTCACTATGAAAATAATGGAAGAAGGGGGTGTGGTCATATGAATACATATGTGAATGTGTGTGTATATGGTTACAGTTATATATGGATAGAGGGCATAGGTTGAATTTGTTGGGAAGGAGAATACTCAAGGGATGAAATTATGAGGTGAGAGAGGAAAGTGGCAAGAGGAGATGGGGAGAGACAGGGTAGGGTAAGCTATCCCATGTAGAAGAAGCAAGGGGAAGTGGTTGCAAAGGAGGGGGAGAATAAGGAAGGCTAAAAGGCAAAACCACATTCACATTGAATTTGGTTCAGGGAGAAAATGACATACATACTAAATGGGATATCTCAGCCTGCAGCAGGATAGGGGGAAGGGGGATGAGAGGAGAGATGATGGATGGGAGGGCATCCTTGGGGTGAGGGGAGGTTGGAAGTACCCACTATAGAAGAGGGACAGGATCATGTAGGGAATGGACCAGGTGGGGGCTGGGATGAGTGGGAAGGAATTATAAGCAGCCTTGTACAATATATCTACCATGATAATGTTTTGCATAGCTAGACATGTACAACATATACTGAATTACTTATATCCCAAGAAGGAATGGGTGACAAGGGAGGAAGGAAATGGATCTGAAATTCGAGTTCGTAACATTAAATGTTTCAAATATATATATAAATACTATTATTAATACTCTTTTGCCTATAATTGGGAGATAAGATGTGCAGGCATTGGGACACAAAGATTCATCTTCCTCTAATGGAAAAGTCGATGGGGGTATGGGAGAAGGTATGGGAGAGAGCAGATTGGAGGAAGTGATATCTTGTGGGACTACTATTCTGGGAGGTTGGATAGGGGAATAATGGGGGGAAAATGATTGTAACTCAAAATCTGGCGGAAATGAATGATGTAAAACAGAAGTTAATAAAGCATTTGTTTAAAAAAAAAAGAATGCTTGAAAGTCCTCTATTTTGTTGAATATCTTTATTTTCCCCTGAAGTATTATACTCAGTTTTTCTGGGTAGGTAATTCTTGATTTTAATCTTAGCTCCTTTGACCTCCAAGATATCATATTCTAACCACTTTGATCCCTTAATGTAGAAGCTGCTAGATCTTGTGTTATCATGATTGTGTTTCCACCTAATTGCTTGTAATATTTTCTCCTTGACCTGGGAACTCTGGAATTTGGTATCATTTTTCTTAATGGTTTCCTTTTGGGATATGTTTCAAAAGACTATTATTAGATTCTTTCAGGTTCTTTTTTAACCTCTGGTTCTAGAATTTCAGGGCAGTGTTCCTTGATAATTTCTGGAAAGATCATTTGTAGGCTCTTCTTTTTTGATCATGGCTTTCAGGCAATCCAATAATTCTATTTTTTTCATACTTTTGGATTTGTCTTAAAATATCTCGATTTCTCATATAATCATTAGCTTCCATTTGTTCCATTCTAATTTTGAAGGAATTATTATTATTTTTTTCAGTGAGATTTCATACTTCCTTTTCCATCTGGCCAATGCTGCTTTTTAAGGAATTCTTCTCTTTGTTGGCTTTTGGGACCTCTTTTGCCATTTGAATTAGTCTATTTTTAAGGTGTTATTTTCTTCAGTATTTTTGGGGGGTCTCCTTTAGCAAACTGTTGACTTGTTTTTCATGATTTTCTAACATCATTCTCATTTCTCTTTTCAATTTTTCTCTACTTTTCTTACTTGTTTTTTTTTTAATACTTCTTGAGCTCCTCTATGGCCTGCAAGCAATTCATATTTTTCTTGGAAGCTTTTGATATGGGAGTTTTGGCTTTGTTGTCTTCTTCTGGTTCTATGTTTTGATCTTCTTTGTCACCAAAGAATGATTCTATAGTCTGATTTCTCTTCCTCTGTTTACTTGAGGAAGTAAATTACTTCCAGCCAATTACTTGACTTTTGAGCTCTTTGCAACAGTAGAACTCTGCTTCCAGAGTGGAAAGTGCTATGTCCCAAATTTTGGGGATTTTGAGCAGCTGTTGTCAGAGCTTCTTCTAGGCACCTGCCTCAGAACTGTGAGGAGGCCTGCCTCTCCACAGCCTCAACAATCTCCACCATGTCAGCACTCCTCACCCCAGAACCATCACCCAAGACTGCAGCCCAAATCCAAGAAGGACAAAGCAAGAAAATCCTGCCTCAACTGCAGCAAAGCGTTTCCTGCAATTGCCCTCTGGTCAGTTTTCTTTGTCTCCCCACTATCTGTGGGCCTGAAGCCCCAGAAGCAGCTACTGCTGCTGCCTCCAATGCTGCTGCTGCTGCCACCACTATAGCAACTTCCACCTCCATCCACCATTGTGGAAGCAGGAGCTGGACCATGCTCTTCTCTCACCCAGTTCCAGCAGGATTTCCCCACTGATCTTTTACTTTCTCTTTGGCATTTATGGGTTAAGAAGTCTGGAAACTACAGCAGCTGCCAATAATTCAGACCCCTGAGGTCTGCTCTGGCAGGTCTGTGCTATTGGTCTGTGCTGGTGCGGCCCACATCAATGTATTTCTTTAAACTCACTTTTTATTGATATAGTGCATGTCCTCTCTTATAATGTAAGTTCATTGTGAGTAGGGATCTTGTCTTTCTTAGTACTTATTTCCTGACCACCTTTCATTAAGTAGGTACTTAATAAATGCACATTGATTAATCTGAACCAGGGTTGAGGAGCCTGTGGCCTCAAGGTCACATGTGGCCTTCTAGGTCCTCTAGTGCAGCCATTTGACTGAATCCAAACTTCACAGAACAAATGCCCTTAATAAAAGGGCTTCTTCTGTAAATCTTGGGCTCAATAAAAGGCCACACCCAAGGACCTAGAAAGCCACATGTGTTCTTGAGGCCCCAGGTTCCCCATCCTTGATTTGTGTGTTAATAAATATATGTCTGAGCAGTACTTTTGCCATTCTTGAATATATTCCTCTCTATATTATTAATCACATCAGTCCACTATGGTAGAGGTTCCATCTTTAATTGCAGTTAAGGAGTAGGAACTATTGCTTTTTAAAAGTTTTTTTTTCCCCTAATGGTTTTAGCTTCCCTCTCTTTTCTCACTTACCCCAAGAGAATCATCCTTTTAAGAAAGAAGAAAAAATATAAGATAAGTAAAATCAGCAAGCATAGGTGACTTCCTATAGCAGTGAATACAATTTAATTCTGTAGTTACACTCTCTCCCCTCACTCTCCCTGTCCCTCTCCCCACTCACACACAAATACACACCTTTGATAGAAGAGACTGCTTTTACATTTTCCCCCCAGGGCATAGTATTGGGCTTGGTATATAGTAGTAAATCAATAAATACTTGTTGAACTGATATGAATTTAAAAAGAAGAAAGGCTATTTCATCATTTGTCCTCCAGAACCAAGATTGATCATGACATTTCATCTGACTTCATCTCCCTTTCAATGTTGTTTTCAGTGGAGTATAATAGTAGATATCTAGAGTACATTCCTGGTTTACCGAGGCTTCTTTATAGCAGTATTTCTTTAATTATCAGAGAGATGGTAAAATGTGGTGGAAAGAGCACTGATTCCATGGTATTCCTTGAATATGGACAAACCACAGAAGCCTCCTTGAATCCTGCTTCTTTTCTGACTAAAACGTTGATGGCAGTGAATATCGCTCCTAGTAACAGGGCTATTCGGGTTATCACACGAGATGATATTTTAAGGAAAGCATCAGTCATGGTTATTGTTTGGTTTTCTTTCATTTTCTCCAGGTTTTCCACCTTTTCCCTTTATCTGACTCAATTACTTTGAAGCTGCAATGAACAGTTCTCTTCCAAAGAAGAACAGCTTCCAGATGTTATCTTTTTTTTTTAAACAAATGCTTTATTGACTTCTGTTTTACATCATTCATTTCCGCCATATTTTGAGTTACAGTCATTTTCCCCCCATTATTCCCCTACCCAACCTCCCAGAATAGTAATCCCATAAGATATCGCTTCCTCCAATCTGCTCTCTCCCATACCTTCTCCCATACCCCCATCGACTTTTCCATTAGAAGAAGGTGAGTCTTTGCATGCCAATGCCTGCACATCTTGTCTCCCTATTACAAGCAAAAGAGTATTAACAATAGTATTTATATATATTTGAAACATTTAGTGTTACGACCTCGAATTTCAGATCCATTTCCTTCCTCCCTTGTCACCCATTGCTTCTTGGGAGATAAGTAATTCAGTATATGTTGTACATGTCTAGCTATGCAAAACATTATCATAGTAGATATATTGTACAAGGCTGCTTATAATTCCCTCCCACTCATCCCACACCCCCACCTGGTCCATTCCCTACATGATCCTGTCCCTCTTCTATAGTGGGTACTTCCAACCTCCCCTCACCCCAAGGATGCCCTCCCATCCATCTTCCCTCCTCTCATCACGCTTCCCCCTATCCTGCTGCAGGTTGAGATATCCCATTTAGTATGTATGTCATTTTCTCCCTGAACCAAATTCAATGTGAATGTGATTTTGCCTTTTTAGCCTTCCTTATTCTCCCCCTCCTTTGCAACCACTTCCCCTTGCTTCTTCTACATGGGATAGTTTACCCTACCCTGTCTCTCCCCATCTCCTCTTGCCACTTTCCTCTCTCACCTCATAATTTCATCCTTTGAGTATTCTCCCTTCCCAACAAATTCAACCTGTGCCCTCTATCCATATATAACTGTAACCATATACACACACATTCACATATGTATTCATATGACCACACCCCCTTCTTCTATTATTTTCATAGTGAGAAATATATCATCAGTCCCAGTTATTGCTTTTCCATATAGGAATGTAAATAGTTCAACTTTGATAAGTTCCTTTTGATTTCTTTTCCCTGATTACCTTCTCAGGTATCTCTTCCTTCTTGTGTCTGGATGTCAAATTTTCTATTCAACTCTGGTTTTTTCCTCAAGAATGCTTGAAAGTCCTCTATTCCACTGAATGACCATATTTTTCCCTGAAACAAAATACTCAGTTTTGCTGGGTAGGTGACCCTTGGGTTCATTCCCAGTTCTTTTGCCCTCTGGAATATCATATTCCATGCCCTTTGATACCCTCAGTGTAAAAGCTGCCAGGTCCTGTGCTATTCTGATTGTGTTTCCACAATATTGAAATTGTTTCTTCCTGGCTGCTTGTAGTATTTTCTCCTTGATCTGGGGATTCTGGAACCTGGCTATAATATTCCTGGGAGTTTTCTTTTTGGGATCTTTTTCAGGAGGTGATCTCTGGATTCTTTCAACCTCTACTTTGCCCTCTGGATCGAAAACATCGGGGCAGTTTTCCTTGAGAATTTCTTGAAGGGTGATCTCTAGGTTATTTCCTTGATCATGGCTTTCAGGTAGTCCAATAATTTTTAAATTGTCTCTCCTGGATCTATTCTCCAGGTCAGTGGCTTTTCCCATGAGATATTTCACATTGCCTTCTAATCTTTCGTTTGTTTGGATCTGCTTAACAGCATCTTGATTTCTCATAAAGTCACTAGCTTCCATTGCTCCAGTCTAACTCTGAAGGAATGAATCTCCTCAGTGAACTTTTGAGATTCTTTTTCCATCTGGCAAATTCAACTTTTTAAGGCATTCTTCTCCTCATTGCCCTTTTTGGGCCTCCTTTGCCATTTGAGTTAGTCTATTTTTTAAGGTGTTGTTTTCCTCAGTCAGGCTGTTGACCCTCATTTCATACTTTTCCTTCATCCTTCTCATTTCTCTTTCCAATTTTTCCTCCATTTCTCTTATTTGATTTTTAAAGTCCTTCTTAAGGTCCTCTATGGCCTGCAACCCGCTCAAAAACCCCTGGGGCTTTTGGAGCAGGACTTCTGACCTCACAGTCCTTTTCCTGCTCTATGCCCCCAAAATAGGAGTCTAGGTTTGCATTTTTCTGTTTCCTTTGCCTTGGCATGTTGCCACTTAATTGCTTGACTTTTGGGCTTGTTGCCACACTATGGCTTTAAGGCCAGATAGAGGAATTTTCGTCCCGAACGTGTGGGGGGCAACTTCCGTTTCTGGCAAGCTATAAACCCACCCACAACTTCCACCTAGATCACAATCCAGATCCAGGGAGGTTAAAGCAAGAGCGATTACCCCCCAAGACTGATCACTGGATCTCCCCACGATTTGTAGGCTGGGAGCCGGAAATGCCTCTGAAAACTACACAGTGGCGTGTCTCCTCAGCAGCTTCTAGCCCCCAGGGGAGGGAGCTGACGCATTCCCCAAATACAGGTCCCAAAGTCCATCGGACACTAACCTCTTACTTTGTCCTAGGCATGTCTATGTTGATAATTCTGGAGTTGCCACAGCTCCTGGTGTTCTGGGGTTCCTCCAGCTGGCTGCTGGCCCTGCCGCCCTGGGGCTAAAACCTCGGCTCATGCGGACCTGGGCTCGGCTCGGCTCGGCTCCTGCGCTCTGCACGCTGCACGCTGCCAGGTCCCAGACCACTGCGCTGGTCCTTCCTGCAGGGCTGCTGGGCTGTCCTCAGCAGGAGGTTAGCTTCTCTGTGTTGTTCTGTGGGTGCTGGGGCTCCAGAAGTTGTTTAGAGTCCCCTTTTACATAGTTTGGGGGGAATCTGGGGAGAGAGTGGCTTGGATGAGCTGTTTCTACTCCGCCATCTTGGCTCCCCAGATGTTATCTTTGATAAAGTCTTTGGACAAATCTAACTTCTAGCACTTTTCTCTCTCCCTTTTTTTTTTTCTTTCAAAATAGTCTCTGCTTTCTTCATATCTTGTGCTTGTTTACTGAGCATCTGTTTTCCATGCTGGCTGCACCCTAATAGAACTACAATTTTTAAGGCAGGGTAACCCAATCTCCTGAAATGAAAGAATGCTGACTGCTCAGTAAACTATTGAGTTTAGTACCTGTTTAGCTAGAATAATTAATTGAAATAGGAATCCAGCAGATGTCCTTCTACCTTAGTCAACCTCACTCTAATTCTCCCCACTAGACTCCCCATAGTTTCTATCCCTGTTGTTCAGTCATTTTCAGTGGTGTTCTTGGCAAAAGTTGTTTACCATTTTCTTCTCCAGCTCATCTTACAGATAAGGAAACTGAGGCAAACAGGCTTGTCACTTGCCCAAGGTCACACGGCTAGTAAGTGTCTGAGGTGAGATTTGAACCTAGGAAGATGAGTCTTCCTGACTTCAGGCCTAACACCATCCATTTTATTACTTAGCTGCCCATCCCACTTACAGCCCTACCTTAATTCTCTTCCTTAGAGTCTTTCTTCAACCCCAGAGACTTATTGTTTTATGGGGTCTCTGTCACGGAGTCTCCTATCCAGGGTTTCTGTCTGTCTTGCTACAAGGTGCTTTCCCAGACTCTTGGCAATACCCTTCATATAACTGCACTCTGGTACATTTTATGAAATTTATTTTGGGTACAAACATATTTATTATGTTTGTGCTCCTAAGCTTTAGGAGTTTTTACGTTTTTCTGGCATTTTCTTACTTTTTTCTCCTTTAGCTGGCATTAATTGCTTAGGAGGTTTTAGTCTGCAGTTAGCAGATTCCTGCCATCAACTTGATACAGTTAGAAAAAAAAGAAAGAAAAAACACACTATGATCTGTGAAAAGTTCCCTGATGAAATCCACCTCCCATCCACTTCCCATCTTTTCCTTTATCTTGTCTCTTGGTTGTACTATTGTCAAATGTCTTTAATTTATTTAAGTGAATAAAATAAAAGGAGTCATTCACTATTTCAGCATGTTACCTAAATAGAATTATCTTTTCTAAGCAATAGGACACTTTTTTAAGTGCTCCTCAATATGGGAATTGTTTCCCAAGTAGAGGCCCTCATACCAATATCTAAATCTCTTTACTAAGATATTTATCCCTAGAAAACTTGGGGACAGGATTGAGGAGAGTCATCACAACCTCATAGCATATCTCCAAATACCAAGTTCTTGTAGTTTCTAGTAAACAATTGCACTAAATATTCCAGAAGATAAGAAATCCTGGTGTGTTAATGAGCATCTAATGGAAATAGTGAAACAGATAGGTCACTTTACAAAGTCCTGGAGCATCACCATGCCATCTCCATTTTCGAAGCAGAGTCACAGCAAGACAGCCAGGCTCCCTGCTGGGAAGCTATTTATTTGTTATGCAAATGTGCTGAGGTAATAGTCTGGAAAGTTACAACTAATGACTCTTCTGTGACCCATTTTAAGGATCTTTAATCAGAGTCTCAAAGCTGGAAAGTTTAATAGCAACATCCTTAACCCCAGTCTGCCTGTCCCATTATTATGGTGGATTGTCTATTTGTGACTTCTGAATGATGCATGCCAAAAATTGTGCTTCAATTCAGAATTAAACCAGAGGTTACATTTACAGAATCCTGCACAGCCCAAAATATACATTGGAAAAGCTGGTGAAATCAATTAGTCATTTCTCTGTGAGTGTTAAGACAATCCAGTCCACTAATTCAACCAAGATCATCATTGTTTAGAGAAATGTTGGGCATTCTAGAGTTAGAATCCATAATCAAAGCACTCAACAAATGGTTGATATTCAAGTAATTGTGTATTGAAAATGGTATTTTTCTTTCATAACTAGTTTAAAAGTGGTGTTATGTTATGGTTTGTGTGTGTGAGATGGGCGGGGAGAGACAGAGAGAGAGACAGAGAGAGAGACAAAGAGAGAGAGAGAAAGAGAGAGAGAGAGAGAGAGAGAGAGAGAGAGAGAGAGAGAGAGAGAGAGCATCTGCATGCAAGTGCATATTTGTGCTGTTTTTTTGGCAAAAGTTTTTCTGTTAACATATTGAAATAAAGACCTCAGAATCTCAACCAACATTGTCACAGAAACTCAATCACTATTTTATAAGTAGAAACATTAAATTATGTTATGAACCAAAAAGTTCATTCCTTGTTCTGAAGTAGCCAGAGCCTTATTACACATTTTATACTTATGCAACTTTGGGCAAAGTGCTGAACCATACTAGGTCTCAGTTTCTTCATTTGTAAATGGGGGTTGTGGTAGTTTGACTGGATAGCTGACAGGTATGGATCTTTGATCCTATGATCTAAGAGCCTAATTAGTTATATTTTATGATATGCTTATGTAGATTAGAGGATGGCTTGATGCTTCTCTCCAATCACTTACTGTTATATGTTTGAACACCTAGTGTAGAACATTCTAGTACTATTTGACTAAGTCAAAGAGATATCATCCCACATTTTTATAACTTCATTAGTTGGTATTCTTCCACTAAAGTAGGAGGGAGGGGAGAGAAGACGCAAAAAATATTCTTGTAGCATTTGTATTAAATTAATAACTGTTGAGATTTTTTGAGATTATTTTTGAATATATCCGTTCAGTCATTTTCAGGGGTGTTCTTGGCAAAAATACTAGAGTGGTTTCTGAACGAAAGTGTGATTTCATTTGCCGTGGGTTAACGTTCAACTCTCTCAACTCATGCTGATTTGAAAGTCCTCTACAATTGAGTCACAGAGAGTTGCTTGGGACATAGGTTTTACAGTAACTAGCTTAGGAGCTCATGCCTTCTGACTCAAGTCTGGTCCTCTAGCAACCATACCACAAAATCTCTCTTACTGAGGAATAAGCTCATATTTAAAAATTACCACATTTCATTTCAGTAAAAATTAAGAATAATTCCAAGATGGTCTATGGAAATGAGACAACTTTGCAATTCATTTATCTAAGTGCTTACACTTCCCTTTTCAAGACAGGTGAAACAATAATAAATATTTGTAAAGTAAATTAATCTGTATATAAAACATTTTAATAATTAAAAAGGTCAAAATGTTGCAGTACAGAACTATCAGCTCTTGCCAAATCTTGTAACTGAGATTTGATTGCAACAGAAGGGGAAAAAAATGAAATGAAATGGAAGCCCTGTGGTTTATTTGCTGAAAAGCTAGAGATGTTTATTTTTGATATGCTTTGTCTCTAACATAACATACAGCATAAAATGTCTACATAATGTAAATTAGAGCATGTAATTAGCAACCAAAACTAAGAATCTAGAATTTCCACTTTGATTAGTCGCAGAAAACAGTCATAAGGATTAAAAATGTAGAGAAACAGAAGGTTTGGATGTTTATTTTCACTAAATTGGACTGGGGATTTGGAGGAATATTCTACAGGAAGAAAAATTCTTCTAGGGACTAGCTGAGAACATTCTGTCATTTCTGCATCTGATCTCTCCTCAAATTAAACAAATCAAAGGCATTTTATCTAAAAAGTTCACTGAACCATCCCATATCCGTAATTCTGAAGTGTGGGGTTAAGCTTGAGAATTTTATTGGCTTTTTATAAAAAAAAGTTAATTTCCAAAATAGAATTTAAAGATGAATTTGTGATAGTAGTACTTCATTTACAACTGCATTACAATAATTATTTATGGAAACTCACTGAGCAATCCCCATCAAGGAACCTAATTTATATCATATATTTGGTGTAGAATTCACAAAACAAATAAAGAGATCCCAAAGAACAGATTAATCAGTCAATCAACAAGCATTTATTAAATATCTACTATGTGCTATTTGCTGGGGATGCAATAGAAAATGCAACTGTATTTGACATCAAAGAGCTTACATTCTGTATGTTGGTACAATATGTATATAACAAGCATATTTAAGTCATACACAAAATAAGTAGAATGTTATGTTTTGGGGACAAGGCATGAGGTGATAAGAAGAAATCAGAGAATGATTTACATACAAAGCCGTGTTCAAACTTTTTAAAGGGATTTTACAAGATGGGGATTAGAAGGGTTTGTATTCTAGGCAGGGGCTGGGGGAGATAGCTTTGTACCAAAGCACTGAAGTAGGATATGAAATATTGTATGTGATAGATAGCAAGAATGCCTGTTTGGACTGAAGAGTGTGCAAAAGGGAGTAATATATAATAAGGCAGAGATCAGACCACTCAACTAATGGCTGACAAGTAAATTGTTTACATATGTAATTGCATGTTTATATTAGTAAATTGTTTATATTAGTAGATATAATAGTAGATTAGTAGATTGTATGGCACAGGAAGTAAAGTGGTATAATTCATATAGTTTTGGGTTTGGAGTGAGGGAGATGAGTTCAAATTTAGCATCATACACTTACCAGCTGTGTGACTGTAATGCCATGCACAGAAGCTTTCCAGAAGAATGCCACTGTGAACAGCTTTTAAGGTTCTGATTATACAGTATAGTGAACACTCTATTTGTTCCATAACAAATCAAAGCAAAACTTTCACAGAAAATCAAGGTACAGCATTCACAATATTACAACTTCTCAAAGTACAATAGTCAAAGTCTTCCACTTATGGGGCAAAGTATCACAGAAAATCACAATATAATAAGATCACAATATAGTCTCAAAGTACAATAGTCAAAAGTCTTCCACTCATGGGGCAAAGTCTCAAGTTACCTCAGTCAGTATCACAATATAGTCTCTAAGTACGATAGTCAAAGTATTCCACTCATGGGGCAAAGTCTTAAGTTAACTCAATCAGTCACTTATTCAGCAAAGTCTTCCACTCATGGGACAAAGTCTGGATTAACTCAATCAGTCACATATTCAGCAATCAATTACTAAGTATCATACACAAATCCTCCACCCCTAGGTCACTAGTAAACTACAATTTCATCTTTCCTCAGTACCTAGGGAGAGGTCTTTTCATCTTGACTTGGGGTCTGTTCTCAGATTCCCTGGATCCCTTCCATGGTCCCAGATTCTACCTTGATTCACCAGACTGTCACCTGGGTTCAATGGCAGACAGTTCCCAGTTCCTTGTCCAGCACTCTGAGTAGATCCTGCACCACACTGAAGTTCACAGTGTGTGGTCCATGTCAAATCCTTCACAATTTCTGCTCCAGAGAATTCAAGTCTCAACCAAGTCACAAACAAACAAAGTCTCAGCATTCCAGTCATGCTTTGTAAGTACCTGGGCTCCTGGTTCCTGGCTCCTGGGCTCCTCTGTCACCTGGGCTCCTGGCTCCTATTCAGAAGAAGCTCCACCACCACAAGTTCTCAGGAAATTCTGCCTCAGTTCTCTATTCTCTCTTCTGTAGCTGCTCTAACACCAGATGCTAGTCCCAGTAAATTCTGACTGTTCCTCTCTGGGGCTTTTCTTATATACACACAGTATTAGCTTCCTGTTTCAGCCAACCCCTTTCTGTTACATCTGTAACAGGGGCAGGAGTTCATAACTTCTGTTTCCCCAACACAGGATCGATCAGTTACTAAGGCTAAGTACTTGCTACCTTTGCCAGCAGAAAGGGATCTTCAAATTCAAATTACATTACCATTACAGTGACCCTAAGCAAATAAATTAACCTCTTTCTACCTCAGTTTCCTCAATAGTAAAACCAAGATCATAATAGCACCTCCCTCTCATAGTTGTGAGGATGAAAAGAGATAACATTGGTAAATGTTCTTAGCACAGCGCCCATTTTATAGAAAAAAAATATGAGGCCATTTGCTAAGAACTCTCTCTCACTCTTCCACATTTCTTATCACGTAGAAGTCTTCTGCCGCTTACTCCTCTGTCATGTCAGTCTTGTATGATGAAGTGGCCTTCTTATTGAGGCTTGTTCACCCCACTTGTTCAAATGATCCCATTCCATTTCCTCCCACATATTGACCCCCTATCATCCTCACTCTTTCATTTATTTTCACTTTTTCTCCATTTGCTCGTTTTTTACTACCTACAAACATTCCCATGTCTCCCCTATTCTGAAAACCAAACCAAACCAAACCAAACAAAATTTTCAGTTGATCCTTCCATCCTTGCTAACTATTGACCTTTATCTTCTGCCCTTTATAGCTAACCTCCTCAAAAAGGCCATCTACAACAGATTTCTCCATTTTCTCTCTTCTTTCCCTCTTCTTAATCCTTTACAATCTGACTTCTGACCTAATCATTCCATGGAAACTGCTCTCTCCCAAAGCAATTAATGATCTTTTAATTTCCAAATCCAGTGACCTTTTCTCAATCCTCATTCTATTTGACATCTCTGAAGCCACTGACACTGTTGATCACTTTCCTTCTTTATATTCTCTTCTCTTTATGCTTTCAGAATTCCACTCTCTCTCTTGATTCTTCTTCTGCCTGTTTGACAACTTCTCAATCTTCCTTTTCTGGATCATTCTCTATCTGAGATCCCCTAATTTATTTGACTTACCACCCCCTGTAAAAAATAAAATACTCAGCTCCCCTTTTTTGTTTTTAGTTTGTGTCATTATATATATATATGTATATATATATATGTATGTATGTATGTATGTATATATGTTTATCACATAAATTTAATAATTTGTTGTAAATTTGTGAGTTTTTCCTGCATTGAAATTTTGATTGCACATTATTGCATCATGGTATTGTATGGTATTGTAAAACAAGTCATAACATGCACACATTCCTGTGAATGCATGCTGGACTCTCCAACAATATGTAACATGCTTGCCTGCCAACACTTCCTTGTTAAGACCTTAGGCAACCTTGTCCACTGATAACCTATATTTTGCACGTTTATTTAGAAAATAATGTAACCACTATGACTTTAACTCTTTTACATAACACATGTATGGATGGTTTTTCAAAATTTTCTTTTCTTTCTTTATGCTTCTACTGCCCCATTATTTTTATTCAATACCCTTCAGTTGCACCCAAGGCTACTATTGCTCCCCCAGATCATTGCAGTGTCCCACTGTAAGATTGCCCACTTTGGGAACCTCTGTGGAGAGATCATACTCTCTAACAATAGGAGTATTTTAGGGTTCTGGCCTGGACCATCTTCTTTTAACCCTATATATTATGTCATTATGATCTCATCATCTACCATGGATTTAATTACCATCTCTACACTAATGATCCTCAAAACTACTTAACTTGCTCCAATCTCTCTGCTAATCTTCGATCACACATGTCCACCTGCCTTTCAGACGTCTCAAAATGGATGTCCAGTAGACATCACAAACTCAATCTGTTCAAAACAGAATTCATGATGTTTCCCCCATACCTCCCCCCTCCCAATTTCTCTATTACTGTAGAAAGTAATGCCATATTCCCAAGTCCATCAGGATCACAATTTAAGAGTCATCCAGATTACTCACTGTCTCTTACCTTCCCACATCTAAACTGTTGCCAAGATCTGCTAATTTCACTTTTGCAACATCTTTCTTATTTCTCCTATGTCTCCTTTGACATTGCCACCAGTCTAGCGCAGGCCTACTTTAAGTCTACCTCCACTCCAATCCAAGCTCCATTTCACCACTAAAGTGATTTACCTAAAGAGCAGGTTGATCATGGTACTCCCTATTCAAACTCCAATGTTTTCGTATCCCCCTCTACCGCCAACCAAATGCTCAGTTTGGCATTCAAAGACCTTTATAAGCCAGTCCCCTCCTACCTTCCTAGTTATCTAACACCAGACTCCCTGACACATGCTCTTTGCTCCAGTGACACTGGCCTACTGGCTATTCCATGAACAAGACACTCCATCTATGGGCTCAAAATACTTTCTTTCTCTGTCCCCCATTCCTGGAATGATCTCCATCTTCACTTTGACTACTGACCTGTCTGACTTCTGTTAACTCCCAATTAAAACCCCATGTTCTACAGGAAGCCTTCTTTAACTGCTCTTAATTCTAGTGCCTTCCCTGTGTTAACTATTATATATTTTACCTGCATATAACTTGTTTTACATATATTTCTTTTCATGTTGTCTACCTCTCATTAGATTATAGGGTCCTTGAGAAGAGTGATTGCCTTTATCTCTTTTTGTAAGCCCAGTAATTTGCGTGATACCTAGCACATAGTATTTGTAAGTATTTATCAGGTGACTTCTATATAAATATTATTTTCGCTTTTGTTCCCCCAATAAAATAAGGACTTAGGACATGAGAACATAACAACAACCAAAACAAATGAAAGGTAATAGTAATGTTATCTCTTTACATACAATGTAGATATGTATGTGTGTATACATATACATATATATTATATTCCTATCTATTATTTACCTATCAATCATCTATCTATGCATTAATGTATCTATTATTTTTGTTTTCTAGCATTGTGTATAAACTCACTAATGCTAAAAAAAAAAATAGTAATTAGTATCTTGACTTTCCTTAACAGCTCTTTTCTCAACTTCTTCTGTATTTACTAATACTACCAGAATAACAGGGAAGATGGAAACCATTGTGGCTGTTACACGGTGTTTGAAGCAAGTACAACAGCGATTCTGTTTGTACCAGGACTTCCAGAACTTAACTAGGACAAACCTAGTTAAGAAAAGAGAAACAACATAACCATTACTGATATATTGAGACTAACCTCCCACTATCTTCCAGTAAAAAATGATCAAGTGAAAATAGAAGGGGAAAAAATTAAGCAAATGGGACTCTTGTGGCAACAATTGTTACAAAGATTTGGAATTCCTGGCATTTTCTTTCTTGTTGTGTGAGTATGTTTTGCTAGAGCCCTATCTAGGGAAAAGGATATATAAGTGTGTGTATTCTACTTCTCTCCCCCTAAGAGTATATCAAGAGCCCTGTTAATGAACTACTTTGATGTCCAAGAACAGTTGTAACTATTATAGAGTTAATCTGTGATGATTCTATTGTTTTGGGCTAGAAGGAACAATGTTTTATGTGACAATCATGCCTCTTCCCCTTGACCGCCATTGAGATGTCCCTGGTAGGGAATATAGTTGTGCCCAGTGACTTCTTTCCTTGGGTTTAAGCAAACCAACAAAAATGGATTCTTTGATTCTACAAAAGTAAGTTTTGGTGCTTTGATTACTCATTCAACTAAATTAGTTTTTCTTTTTCATCTCTCTCTCTCTCTCTCTCTCTCTCTCTTTCTTTCTCTTTAGTAAAGATGTTTGAGCCTCTAACGAGTAAAGCTGAGAAGTGTTAATAAGGCCAATGAAATAGGTCACTATGTTAAAAATAGGAGTTTTCCTTTTGGTAGAGGTGGCTATGACATCATCTAATTCCTATCCCTGGGGTCTGCTAGACTATACATTTTTCAATACAATTGCAGCTGATGCTTAAATTTAAACTTTCAAACTACTAAGTCCAGGATCACTGTTTAGGTTGCCTTGAGTATGGACAATAGGCAATTATCATGTATCTGCTTTGCCTCAAAAGGGTTAGAATGAATTCATTTGAATGATTATTTGATTATTCCACAATGTACAGGCATTTAATGCAATATTCCACAATGCCCCCCCCCGCCCCAAGGTACACACAAAAAGAAAAATCTGAAGAACCTCACCATCTTTCCTCTGTTTGAACCCTGTGCTGGATTTTGGAAAGACTTTGTGCGTGTGTGTGTGTGTGTCTGTGTCTGTGTGTCTATGAAAATTTTAACATATAATAAATTAAAAATATCATAAAAATATAGAATAAATGCCATCAAAGGGATATATGACCAGGATGAGAAAGATTTTATGAAATATTTGAAGAAAAAAAAAACAAAAAAACAAAAACAATACATATTTTGGCCAGTACACATTTTAAACTAGAATGTTTTTAATATATACTAAAACAACACTGAGAAATTAATTGAATGAAATGAGTGTGCATCAGCAAGGACTTGGAAGTTACTACAAAGACTAGATACAAAATGTAATTGTATATTTGTTAGGCATTATTGGTAGAGATAATAGCCAGTTAGAAACCTTGAAATCTACAATGCAATCCATTTCAAGAATTATTATGAATTACTAAAAAAAAGTTTAGAAACAATTACATTGTCCTCTAATTATCACTGTTTTATTCATAATGGCCAACATGGACATTTTCACTTAAAATTGCAATAAAATATAGTAACCCCTTAAGAAGTACTGTAGCTACTTATCATTTCTATTGAAATCTACTCAGCCTAATATTTCCTATATTATAATGCTATTTGAGGTGACTTCTGACACAGACCTTATTATCTTTTGTGTTGTATTGCTTAATTATTCTTAGGGAAAAGTATATTATAGGATACAAAGCCAGCTACTTAGCATGTCCAAAGTTTGGAATGCATCCAGAGTTTAATTCAGACTGTTACAAAATTTTTTTAAGTCCCTTTTCTTTAACAGTGAAATGCAAGACTATGACTGGGAGGATAGGTTAGAGGGGAGAGTGCCAGCATTTAGAGGGCACTAATAGTACTTGCATGCTTTCCTGCAATAATTTTTCCTTCACTTCTGCCACACAAAAAGCAGTGACTCTTCTCCCTGCCAAGACAGATCCTCTCTGTGTGCCTAAATCTTAGTTTCTTAGTTCATTTTTTTCTCCATCACATTGCCTCCTTTATCATTACTGATTTTCACTCTCTTCCTGTCTACTACCTGCTTCCCTGCTAACTATTATGAATAGTTAGTGAAGTACACACACACACACACACACACACACACACACACACACACATTTATATGTAAGACCATGTATTGCCCAATTTAACAATAGTAATAACAAAACAAAATAACTTACTTGATCTATCTCACTTAGTATGGTTCTATCTATCTACACACACACACACACACACACACACACACACACACACACACACACATACATTTCTCCTCCCCCCCCTCACTTTCATTGCTAAACTCCCTGAGAAAGTCATCTACAATTAGTAGTTGTCATTTCTTTTCCTTTCACTTTCTTTTTAAGTATCTCTAGACTGACATTTGACCTCATCTTTCAATTGAAATTCTTTCTCCTAAGTTCCCCATGATGTTTTAATTGCTCTTTTTTCAGTCCTCACCATTCTTGGCCCCTCCACAGGCTCTGACAATGTTTATCGCCCTTTGCTATTTGGTATTTCTCTCTAAGTTTTCATGGTGCCATTCTCTTTTCTCTCTTGGTTCTCCTTGTACTTCTCTTACCATACATTTGATGAATACAGTTGTATCTACTAACCAAAGACAACCCTTCTCCCTTGTAATGCCAAGCAAAGGCAACTTCCCAAGGTTCAAAATACCAGCATAGCTGCTCTCCATTTTATTCAGTGACAAATTAGGAACAGAGGAAAATCAAAATACAGCATAATTCAAAACATAGCATTCACCAAGTGTAATTCAACCAAGTACTACTCCACTCCTGGGCAATAGATTAATTTAGTCAATCACAAAGTCCCTCTCCCAAGAACTACTCCACCCCTTGACAGTACATTCATTTAGTCAATCACAAAGCCCCTCTTCTCAAATGGAGATTATTTTCCAATCATAAACAAGGTACATTCATTTTGTCAGTCACAGAGCACAAAAAAAAGTCAAAAATTCCCCACCCCTGTATCACAACTGAATAGGCCATCTACCCCAGAGTTACAATAAGCTTAAGATATTGTCACAGCATTTAATACCCAGAGATGTATTTTCTTCATCTTGACCCTAGGCAAGTTTTCAGCAATCTCTGTTCCTGGGGAAACAAAGCTCAACAAGGCCAAAAGATACATTGCTGGTGTACTCATCAATTCATTCTCTGTCTGCAGAACAGTCCCAGGACCCCAGATAACATCAGCAAGTACCTCTTCTAGGATTTCTGTAAACACACAACAAGAAAATCCTTCTTCAGGGCTTCTGAACCAGAAGCAAGGTTCCAGGACCTCTGCAACAACAGCACTGTCCTTCACCAATGGACAAATCTGGCAAAACAACATCAAAACAGACAGACAAAATACCAGCATCATAGCTATGTCTCCTCAGTCTTTGGCACCTCTGGGTGGCAACTCCCAAAAGTCCTGGGCAGCTCGAACTGGCCCTCAGCAATCCTCTCTGTCTCTCTGCCTCCACAATGCTGCTTCCAAAAAAATTCTTCTGTCTCTCTTTCTCTCTCTCTGCTTGTGCCTCTCTAAATCCATCAGCTCTTCCCAGTTCAGCCCTCTCTTTTCACTTTTCAACAAGTCCATCCCACAGTTGGGATTCACAAGCTCTGGGTTTTAACACTCAACCAAGCCAATACAGGAAATCCTTAAATTCCATTACTATTACATCCCCATACTTTGTCCTAGGCCTTTTCTTCTTTTTCTATACTATTTACTTGGCTTTGTTAATTCATCAGCTTTCATGAGTTGAAATATCATCTCTATAAAGATGATTCTCAAATTAGTTTAATTCTAATCTCTCTGTTGACGTCTAATCTTATATATGTATATGTCATTTGGATGTTATGAACTGAATGTCTCATGGACAACTTAGACTCAGCATGTCCAAAATTTATCCCATTTTTCTTCCCAAACTGTCTTCTCTTCCTAACTTTCCTTGTATTATCAGGGTATTCAGTGTTAGGACATTCCTTAATTATCCTCCCAGTTACCTAGGCTTACAATCTAGGTATCAGCTTCAGCTCTTCACTATCATTGCCCCCCTCCCCCAATTTTTCAATTTTTGCCAAGTTCTACAGATTATACTTGAGTAACATCTCTCTAACCAAGCCCAATATCTTGTGTATCCTGCTTTTTCTGTCTGAAACTGGAAATACTTGGGTATGTGGTATAATCACCTTCACTTTGACTGTCACCATAGCCTTTTGTTTGATCTCCCTGTCTGACCTTTCCCTATTCTAGGCAATCCATCCTCCACCAGCCAGCAACATGACTATCCTAAAGTACATACCTAAACATTCTCATTCTCTCTCTCTCTCTCTCTCTCTCTCTCTCTCTCTCTCTCTCTCTCTCTTTCTCTCTCTCCCCCCACTCTGGTCCTCTCTATCTCCCTCTCCCTCTCCCCCTTCTCTCTTTCTCTCCCTCTCCATTTCCATGTCTGTCTCCCTCTTCCTCTCTCATAATGCACATATACACAAGTAAACCTTCTTCCCCTCATCTGCTCAATTCACTAAATTCCACTCCCTGTTAGCTCCAGAATCTAATATTAAATTTGCTATTTGCCTTTTAAAGTATTTTTATCCTTTAGTTTGCTCCATGTATTCTACAATCCATGAGACTAGCCTCCTTGCTATTGCTTAATTAATAAATGCCATTTCCCAACTCTATGGATTTTTACTGGCTATCTCTCATGGCATGAATACTTCCCCTCATCTTTGCTACCTAATGACTACCCTGATTTCCTTCAAGTATCAGATAAATTCCCACTTTTCTACAAGAATCCTTGCTCATTCCCACTTAATGCTACTGCCTTCCCTCTGAGATTTCTTATATCATTACATTCTACCATGATAATGTTTAGTCATGGAAATTAACATGACTGACAATTAAAATGAAGAAACTTTAGCTGTACATATGAATTACTTCAAATTTTCTTTGTATACTTGATTGGACAAAATATTTATACTTTAATCTTTTACTTTTCATCTTGATTTGACTTTGTGCAAGACACAGCCCATGTCTGCTATAAGTATTCCATGGTTATTTCCAGAGGGCATATATTTTATTGATATTTGTCATTGTCTGAATTATGGTAAGATGCTTCTGAAAGCCAACCTAAAAAAATCAAAGATTTGAGGAATTAATTAAGTAGTTCACAGACATGTTAGTAAAAGGTATCAGAAAATTTAGATTAAAATCAAATCTTCACTATTTACTACCCATGAGACATTGTTAATAAAACAATAAATATACATTTATTAAATATCTAGCATGTGTCAGGTACTGTGCTGAATTCTGGGGTTTGAAAACAAAAGCAATAGATAGTGCCTACAATCAAGGAGATTACAATGTAATAGAAGGGGCAACATGCAAAGAAATACATAAAACAGAAATGCATATACAAAAATAATTAACGAAGGGAAGGCAATAAAATTAAGAGGGAGTAGATAAACTCCTGGAGGCACAGTGAAGCTCACGAAGAAGAAAAATAATGACAGTCAAGATCCCAGGATCTCCCTCCAAATAAATATAAAATAATTCCTCAACTTGAATTCTAGAGTACCACAGCCAATAAAAGGTAGGAGAGAGACATTTTTGCCCCACCTAAGACTGCTGAGGAAGTCATAAGAGGATTTCTGTGATAGTGGAGTGGGGTTTCCCCCTGAGCACGTGGGGCAGCAGCACAAGCTGTGGGCTTTGTAGATTTTGTGGGCTTTGCTGTGACATCAGTAAAAGTAGCTTCACAAGTTCTCTACCCAGAGATGGTAAAAGAAATATTCAAAGCAGTCCTTAGGAGAAAATTTATACGTTTAAATTCTTACATGAATAAAAGAGACAAAGAGTAAATCAATAATTAATTGGACATGTGACTAAAAATTAAAGAGAAAAAGAACAAATTTAAAATATTCAATTAAACATCAAACTGGAAATCCTGAAAAAATTAATAAAATGAAAAGGTAAAAAAAGAACTAATGAATAAGAGAAATTCCTTCCTTCTCTTAATTAGCATTTACTAATGTTTAAGCAAGCATTTCTTATATGCCTTCAATAAGTAAGACACTGTTCTAGGTCTTAGGGATACAAAGACAAATTTGAAAATCAGTTCCTACCCTCAATGAGCTTCCATTCATGTATACAAATAAATAAATACAAAGTAATCCATATCGTATCCCAGAACACCAAGTTCCTATTTTAATATTGAAAAAAAAAGTGAAAAAGGGACTCCTATCAAATTTCTTTTATGGCACATGTTTTTTTTTTTTAATTTTAACCAATGAAAACAAAAACAGAGAAAGAACTATAGGTCAATTTCTCTAATGAATAATGATTAAAACTTTTCCCATACAATACTAGAAATAAATTATATCGGGGCGGAGCCAAGATGGCAGAGTAGAAATAGCACTTCCAAGGCACTCCAGCCCACACCACTTCCAAACCATGTAAAAGGTGGACCCTGAACAACCTCTGGAGCTCCAGCACCCACAGAATGACACAGAGAAGCTAAATTCCCACTGAGGACAGCCCAGGAGCCCGGCAGGGAATGGCCAGTGCAGCGCACTGGGAATGGCCAGTGCAGCGCTCTGGGAGCAGCCAGAGAGGAGCTCGGGGAGCTGAGCCCAGGCCTACCTGAGTCGCAGTTTTAGCCCCATGGTGACCTGGCCAGCAGCTGGCTAGAGGGACCCCAGATCACCAGAAAATGTGGCAATTCCAGAATTATCAACACAGATATGCCTAGGACAAAGTGAGAGGTTAGTGCCCTATGGACTTTGGGACCAGTATTTGGGGAACACATTGGCTTCTTCCCCTGGGGGAGAGAAGAGGCTGAGGAGACACAGCACAGACACCATTTTGCAGCTTTAGTTACAGCTTCAGCTCCTAGACTGTGAACTGTAAGGAGATCCAGGATAACACAGGACCTGGCAGCTTCTTCACTGAGGGATCGAAGGGCATGGAATATGATATTCTGCAGGGCAAAAGAGCTGGGATTAAAACCAAAAATCACGTACCCAGCAATGTGTATTTTGTTTTAGGGGAAACTATGGCCATTCAGTGGAATAGAGGACTTTCAAGCATTCTTGAGGAAAAAACCAGCGTTGGGTAGAAAATTTGACATTCAGACACAAGAAGCAAGAGATGCTTGAGAAGGTAATCAGGGAAAATAAATTAAAAAGAACTTATCAAAGTTGAACTATTTATATTCCTACATGGAAAAACAATAACTGTGACTGATGAAACCTTCCTCATTATGGAAATAATTGAAGAAGGGTATATGGGCATATGAATACATATGTGAATGTGTGTATATATGTTTACAGGTATGCATGGATAGAGGGCACAGGTCAAATTTGGTGGGAAGGGATGATACTTAAGGGGTGAAGTTAAGAGGTGAGAGAGGAATGTGGCAAGAGGAGATGGGGAGAGACAGGGGCGGGTAAACTATCTCATGTAGAACAGGCAAAGGGAAGTGGTTGCAGAGGAGGGGAACAACAGGAAGGCAAAAAGGCAAAACCATATTCCCATTGAATTTGGCTCAGGGAGAGAATGACATACATACTTAATGGGATATCCCACCCTGCAGGAGAGTAGGGGCAAGGGGCATGAGAAGGGTGATGATGGAGGGGAGGGCATTCTGGGGGCAGGGGAGGTTGGAGGCACCCACTTTCAAAGAGGGGCAGGATCAAAGTAGGGAATGGAATAGGTGGGGGGTGGGATGGCTGGAAGGGAAATATAAGCAGTCTTTCACAATATATCTACTATAGTAATGTTTTGCATAGTTATACATGTACCACACATACTGAATTGCTTGTCTTCCCAGAGGGAGTGGGTGACAAGGGAGGAAGGGAATGGATCTGAAATTTGAAGCTTTAAAATTAAATGTTTCAAATATATATATTTATATATGAAAAAATAAATTATATCGCTATGTCACAAAGATTATACACAATTACTAGATGGAGTTTATACCAGGAAGGTAGGGATTGTTCAATATCAAGAAAACTATGAGCATAATTGACAAAGCAAATTTTATGATCATATGAAACAATGCAGAAAAAGAATTTGGTCAAATATGACACTAATTCCTATTTTGAGCACTGGGAATCAATAGAGCCTATCTCAAAATGAGAAATAGTAGTTACTTAAAGCAAAGAACAATCCTTATCTATAACATGGGTGAGCTAGAAGCCTTCCAAATAAGGTCAAAGGTAAACAAGGATGTGTATTTTAGGCATTATTATTCAATATTATATTGGAAATGTTAGCTATAGAAATAAGACAAAAAATATAGAAGTAATATGAATAGTCAGTGAAAACACTAATGTATCATCATTTTTATATGTTTTGATGGCATACTTTAAAAATCCTGAAGAATTAATTTAAATACTAGTTGAAATAATTATTAACTTTAGCAAAATTGCTGGCTATAAAATAAACCAAAATAATTCATATATATGCATATATATACATACCCCTATATATATACATATTCATATACATACATGCATTTTGTATGCACATATTATCCATAAACCCTAAAGCACAATGTAAAGAGAGAAATAACTACAGATTATATAAAATACTTCAGAATTTACCTGCCAGCACCAATCCAAGGACTGTATGAACCCAGTTACAAAGCATTTTCACACAAATGAATTCAGGTCCAAACACTGGGAGAAATACTATTTGTTCATGGGTAGGCTGAGTCTATATAATAAAAATAACAATTCTACCTAAGTAAGTTTATTCAGTGCCAGGGTAATCAAACTACTAAAAAAATTATAGAACTGGAAAAATAACAACATTCATAAGGAAGAATAAAAATGTCAAGGAAATCAATGAAGAAATGTAAAGAAAGTTGGCTTAAAAGTATCAGATCACAGAATGTATAGCAAAATGGTAATCATCAAAACAACTTGGTACTGTCTCAGAAACAAACTGATGGATCAATGGAATGAATTATGTATGGATACATAGTGATAAAAGAGTATAGCAATCTGGTTTTTGGTAAACACAAAGATCCAAGCTTTGGAGGCAAGAAGTCCCTGCTTAACAAAAATTGCTGGGAAATCTGGAAAGTAGTTTGGCAAAAATTAGGTATAGACTAACATCTCATAAAAATATACCAAGGTGAAATTGGGTAGATCCTTTAAACATAACTGGTGATACCATACATAAATTAAGGGAGCATGGAAAAATTTAGCTGTCAGATCTGTGGATAAGGGAAGAGTCTATGATCAAGCCAGAATTTGAGTGAATCATAGGAAATAAAAAGAATAAAATTAATTATATGAAATTATAAAGTTTTTGACAAATAAAACAATGCTGCCAAATTTAGAAGGAAATCAGGAAATGGGGGAAATATTTTCACAGCAATTATTTCTGATAAAAGTCTCATTTCTCAAGTAAATAGAGACATGATCCAAATTCGTGAAAATAAGAAAAATTGTAAAATTGATAAATGATCAAAGGATAAGAAAGGAAGCTTTTAGAATTAAAAAATCAAAGTTCTCAATAGTCACATAAAAATGCTCTAAATTACTTACGATTAGAAAAGGGCAAATTAAAACATCTTTGAGTCATCACCTCACACCTATCAGATTTGCCAACATATCAAAATAGGAAAAGGACAAATGCTGGAAAGGATGTAAAAAAAAAAAACTACTCTAGTGTACTATTGGCAGAATTATGAACTGACCAAACCATTCTGGAAAGCAATTTGGAACTATGCCCAAAGGGTTACAACACTCCCTTTGACATAGCAATGTACCAATTGTTTCTGTATACCAAAGAGATCAAACAAAGGAGAAAATGAACAATATTTTTTTTAAAAAATTTTATAGTAGCTTTTTTTTGTGTGGTGGCAAAGAATTGGAAATTGAGGGGATGTCCATCAATTGAGGAAGACTAAACAAGTTATGGTATATGATTGTGGTGAAATACTATTGTGTTACCAAAAAAAAAAAATGATGAGTGGGAAAACTAAAATGAGCTAATTCAAAGTGACATGATCAGAACCAGGAGAACATTGCACACAGTAACAAGAATATTGTAATAATAATTCACAGTAAAACACTTAGTTGTTATGATTAGCACAATATTCTAAGACACTTCCAAAGGTCCTATGAGGAAAAATACTATCTACCACTAGAGAGAACTGATGAAATCTTTGTGCATATTGAAACATAATTTTAAAACTCCTTATTATTCTTTTTTTGATAACATGTCTCATATGTAAATTTTTTTTACATGTAAAATTGATATCATGTCACTTCCATTCTCCATAATGGGGTAGAAGTGGAGTGGGGAGGGGAAAAAGGGGGCAGGACTTGGAACTCAAAATATTTTTTAAAAATAATATTAAAATATATAAACCACAAGAAAATAGAGAAGTTGGTAAAATTTTGCCAAGCATGAAATTCTATTTGGGATTTTAAAGGAAGCCAGGGAAACCAATAGGCAGAGTTGAGGAAGGAGAATGTGGCCTGGAAACAGCTGGAAAAATGTTTAAGGTCAGGAAATATAAAGTCTTATTCATGGAATATCAAGGAAATCAATGTCACTGGATCAAAGTGTTTGGAAATTTAGGGTGTTAGTAAAAGGATAGTTTACTTAAATTCCTAGGGCTTCAACATTTGTTTTGTGAAATGTATATGTTCTTTAAGAAAGGGCCATTTCCAGTCATCCTTATCTATATCTGGCCACTTAACCCAGATGGCTCTGGAGAAGAAAGTGAGGCTGGTGATATTGCACAGATATCCTTCATTTAAATCCAATGAACTTAAAAGTCATGCCATCACCTTCCTGATATCATAGTCCTCTTTGAGAGTGAAGGACAGACAACAACATGTTCTCTAAAATCTTTTATGACTATAAATGCTATTATAAAACAATCTTGGAGGTTCTTTTAGTTCCAAATTCTAATGACTCAGCTGTGAGTTTTTTTTCCTCTTGTCAATTAATGACTATTGAATCATTATTCTGGCTTCTCTAAGCATAAGTTATTTTTCTTGTCTTCAATATAAAACCTTCATGATAATCTGCCTAATTATTCTATATCATCACAACTAAAAACAAATTAATAGCAAACTTTCTGCAACAAATATTAAATAAGTTAAAACTAATATAAAATGGAAAATCTGAGGATCTCTCTCTGTGTATGTATATAGGTAGGTATATATGTATGTACATTCAGATATGTTTTAGTATTTATTTTGGCTAACACCAGTTTTGAATCCAAAACTTGTCATTTTTCTTCATAATTTTCTTAACAAGAAATAAGGAGGTGGCACAGTGCTAGGTGACACAGTGAGTAAGAGCATCAGCCCTGGAGTCAGGAGGACCCAGGATCGATTCTAGCCTCAGATATGTAACACCCACACACAAAAAAAACAAAAACTGGCCCTGTAACCTTCAGCAAGTTACTTAATCCCAATTGCTTAAAAAAAATAAGTATGGACACCCCTCCAAAAGCCACTTATTTATTCATTTTCAGAATCCAGAGAAGAGTCAAACAGTGTCTGCTTGACTTTAATTCCAAATTTTTCATATGGTCTTAAATTATTATCATCTCTGACTTGCTTGTCTATTACTTTCAAAATAATGTAATTTCTAAAAGTATCACAATCAAGAAGGCATTCAGTCTGATGAGACACCAGTTGGCTGCATGTTTAAGTCAAATCAGCAAAGAGTAACTCAGACGCCATGGTTGGAGAAAGACCAATCAACAGAAAAGGACCCTATCAACAGAAGAAAGAAAGGTCTGTAGGATACCTACAAAGGCTGACCTTCAATTTTTAAGGAAATGAAAACCTTTTCTTAGTACATTTTTAGTGTATGAGTTTGAAAGGAATATTTATTTTACCGATATAAAAATGTAAGAAAAATGTCTTTCTTAAAAATCTATTTAAATATATAATTTTAAGCCTTTGGTTATCAGATAAATATAGAGGGGGTATTATTTATATTATGAACTTGTTCCCTATTATCTTGTTTTTCTTTAATGCAAAACATAGTTTGTGGTTATTATATGCATTTTTAAAATCATTTCTAGATAGCATATTTTTCAGAGGTAGAATTTCAATGCATATCTTCTGATTTCCAAGTTATATGTGGCTCAAATAAATTGCCAAGGATCATAAGCAGACTTAGATCTTAATTAGACATTAGAAATCATATTATCCAAGTACTTATTTTTATAGAGAAGAGAACCAAGCCCCAGAGAAATTATATGCCAATATCATACCAATTTTAATATTTTTCCTTCTTTCAATTTTTTTCTTTTCTTTTTTTTAAATTTGGAGTTAATTTTCCCCTCCCTTCCCTTGTCTCTAACCCACTGAGGTGGCAAATGATATATCAATTAAATGTGTGAAATCATACAAAAACATATTTCCACATTAACCATAGCACAAAAAAAGAAAGAAAAAGAAAGTGAGAAAATTATACTTCAATGTGCACTCAGAATTCATCACTTCTCCCTCAGGATGTGGATAGTGTTGTTGTTGTTGTTGTTGTTTTTTTCTTCAAGAGTCCTTGGGAATTATCTGTGATCATTATATTGATCTGAGTAGGCAGATCTTTCAGAGTTCATCATCATTATAATATTGTTCTTACTGTGCCCAGTAACCTACTAGTTCTTCTCACTTCATCTTACAACAATCCATATAGGTCTTGGCATGTTTTCTTTGGAAACTGCCTTCCTTGTCATTTTTTTTTATTGTACACTAGTACTCTATCCCAACCATATCCTATAATTGTTCAGTCATTCCTCACTTGATGAGCATCTCCTCAAACTCCAAATTTTTGCTACCCCAAAAAGAGCTGCTATAAATGTGTATGTATATATATGTTCTTTTACTTCACTCTGGTATTCGGGTATAGTAGTGGTATTGCTGGATCAACAGATATGCTAAGTTTT
>WOXC01006731.1:55000-65652 GCA_011680675.1 Gymnobelideus leadbeateri
TTACCTTTCTAATCTTATTATGTATGATTTCCTTTCATGCATTTTGTCTCAGTAAAGTGACTGACAAATAGTGTTAAAATGTTTGTTAGATACCAGTTATAACTTTGAAGAAAATATCCTTATATAAAAACTTACTGATAAAAAATGCTTAAGTAGAACTGGAGAACTTGTTTGTGGTCTGTATGTATGGTGGTGGAAATGGGCCGTACATAGTCTGGGGCAATAGAATTGATGATGACAGAGAAGAGAGACACCAGAATCACCAGATTTATCCCATAAAATCCTGAAGGCAGGTATAGCAGTCTTATTCTGTGAGCAGGAGTTAGATCATACATCCTAAATATATGTATGCTGCTAGTCAAAAAGAGAAATTGGATAGTTTGTTTCTAGATCTTTGTTATGGACTTCAGTTATTGGACCTCTCATGAATTTCCTAATATTTTGAAGCTTATGACCTAGAAAATTCATCTCAGATACTCATTCATCTATGATGAGAATATAATAAACCCAACAGACACAGAAAACCAACAACATCATTTGTTCATGATGACAAAGGTGACAGGGTGAGAGGTTCCCCAAGGTCCCTATCCCACCATGTAAGTCATAGCAGTTTTTCCTCCTCACCTGAAGACCTCTGGGAAAGAGAGAGATTCTCGTCTATTTGATCCTTGTGTATGTATACTTTGTTACTGGTCCATAAACAATAAGACGTTGTTGTTTTTTTCCCCCTAGTTACCACATTGTAAGCCAGTACATGCTACATGCTTTGAAGAAGGGGAGAAAAGGACTCAGCTCCTCTGTGATTTATTTCTTAAAACAGACTCGCCAAAGTTTCATATGGATTAGAAATGGAAAGAAAACATTGTACTTTAAGGAATGGCTCCTTGTTGTCAAGTCTCCACATTATATACATAAGGTACTTACAAATTATAAAATAATACTATATGAATGTTAGCTTTAATAATAATGAAATATTATTGTTGTTGTTAGTATTGTTATTTCTGCATTTTGAAAGAAGTATATGGAACAGTTTTGGAAAAAATGTTTTGAAAATGCTTCTTGGGGATAAAGATAAGAGTGAATAGAAATTAATCTACATTGGTGAAAATGTCTTCATGGCATAACTCATCTTGCCCCAGTTTATTGGCATTGAGGGAAGTAATACTTTTCTTTACTGAGGAGATTGGTCTTTTCAGGGGCTAATGAAGATCCAGAATATTATTGTAACAAAACTGAACTCAAAGCCTGATAGATTCTAAGGTATCTATTACACACGATTTTGATAGTAATGTATTGAAATTAACAATAGGATTAGAAACAAGTAACCAGTGTTAAAATTCGATTTTTGACAATTATTACATGTATGACATTATATAATATTTTATTATTATATACATGACATTATAATATGTATGACATTACATAGTATTTTTTTTCTCTCTGGTCTTTAAAATTGGGGTAATAGTGCTAACAGCACCTGACTCAAAGACCTGTTGTAGGAAGGTATGTTGTAAACCTTTAAGCACTGCATACATATGAGATATTACCCTAAAAGAGTAATTTTTTTTTTAAGCAATTGGGGTTAAGTAACTTGCTCAAGGTTACACGGCTAGTCATTATTTATGCGTGGGTGCTCATTTTCTGAGGCCGGATCTCGGGTCATCCCAACTCCGAGGCCGGCGCTCTTACTCACTGCGCCACCTAGCCGCCCCTTTAGGGCAATTGGGGTTAAGTAACTTGCCCAAGGTTACACAGCTAGGTTTTTTTGTTTGTGTGGAATAAGTGTCAGAGGCCGGCTCCGAACTCAGGTCCTTCTGATTCCAGGGCCGGTGCTCTATTCACTGCGCCACCTAGCCGCCCCCACAATCCTCTTTTGAAAGTGCCTCTCAAACTTTTGGTTCAATTTGCTTAAGGGGAATTAATTTGAGAAATGCCTTGAAGTCCAACATTGCTTGCTTCAAATCCTAGCTAAATGTTACCTTCTTCAGGAAGTTTTTTGTAATCTCCAATAATTCTAATGTCTTCCCTCTGCTGGTTATTTCTACTGTATCCTGTATATAACTTTTTTATACACAAATATTTGTTTTTTATCTTCCATCACTTGGGGAATTGCTTCCAATAAAGGGACTTCTATCAAACAAGTGAAAAAAGAAGGGAGGCCAAAACTCCAAACTGTCACACTTAGCTTGTTCGGGTATCATTAAAAAAAAAAAAATCCTCCACTTTATTTTAAGAACTGTTACACTTAGAAGTTCTGAGTATCAGGAACACAATTTTTTGCCTTTCAAATAACCTACATATTTCATAATTCTCCTCTCCCCCCAAAATAAAAAGGAGTGAGCATGAACAAAAGAGATGATTTCAAGCTAAAATGTGTTCTCTACTTTTTAAATAAATGTAATAAAAGATAGAAAAAAAACTATGATGTCAGAGATCTCATAGGCATTTGCCCTCCACCCAAAAGGATTAAATTATTGTGAAAACAAATAGGAAGTATTTTCAGCCACAAAAGGCAACAATGAATCATTGCAATATGACATCACATTTGGAAATTTTGAAAAACATTTTACATTCATTAAAATAGCTTTTAAAAGGTTCAATTAAAATTATGGATTTTGTGTCAGAAATATCCTTTCATATCTAAATATTACCCATTGCCATTTTAAAAATCTTTACTTTTTCATTTAAAATGTTTAGATCTCATATGAATTATTAATTTGTTTTTAAAGTCAAGATATGCCAGAAATCATCAGGTGAGAGTGTTAGCTTTTGACAACATAAAATGATGTAAAATCTATGTTTTAGTTTGTTTTTATGGAAGAATAGATATCATGTATTCCTTTTCAAATCTGAAAATATCAATGAAAAGTTTTCCTCTCATGCAGGACATGCTAATAATAACATATGTAAAATATAATTCAGTCGTTGAACACTAAACCCATTTAAATTATCTTCTCCAAGTACTAATTTTATAATAAAGAAACAGATGCCAATGACACGTGTCTTTTTCCAGTTAAAATGAATTTGAACATCTCTTACCATCTATGTAATTCTCTGATATTCCCTACAGTCTTAGATATCTTGCTTTTTTCCAGTGATGATCTTCTAAGATCATTGTGTCAATTAGTTACTTTTACTCTTAATCTATCCCTTTCACATCTGTGTTGATCACAATATATGTAGATAATACATTTAGACTAGGAATTCAGCTAGTTCAATCACCTCATTTTATAGATGAGGAAATTAAAGATAAAAGTAGTTAATTGACTTTTTTTAGGTCACATGGGTATAAAGTAAGAAGCCTATGATTTGAACTCATGTCCTTTAACTCCAAATCCAATGCTGTATCCACTGCATCATACTGGTAGTGAATATACTATGTCCCATCCATTTGCCATACCCTGTTCTATATACTTTGATTTCCAAAATGAAATGGATGATAAAATATTCCAATTTAAAACAGCAGCATAAATGATTTTTTAGCTGTTGAGAAGCATGGGGGGCATGTGGGGGGGCATGTGGAGGGGCATGTAGCAGCAAACTTACTGGCATACTCAGGAGGGCTGCTAGCATAGGTTCTTAGATGTGCTTTACTAGGAAAGCTAGCTATTTAATGGGTCAACAATCTTTTTTTTTTTTAATTACATTCACTAGTTCAGGTGAATAGTTAGCTTGAAATTACTGAACCTGAACTTCAGAGACAGTACAAACAGAGAAAATGCAAGCAGAGAAATAAAAACCAACAGACAGGGCTCTAACTGCCTGAATCAACTTTACACTTTACATAAATTGCTAGAATGGAGAGTCTTTACATCTGAGCAGTAGGGGAGTGTTGAACATATGACCACTCAGAAAGATTCTTCTCATAAATGAGCCCCCAAAGCAAAATACCAATTCAGAGTATATATACATTTCTCAGAGTCAGAAGACATGACAACCCTCTTACTCAGTGCCTAATTAGAAATTAGCAAAAGGTGGGAAAGCCTTTCTACAAGCAAGCTTCCCCTCAGCAACCTTCCCTTAATAGGTTCCACCTAAGGCCTATCAATGAGTGGGGAAGATGTTATATCCCATCAACATTAATGGACAGGAATCTTCTTCACCTGTCTCAAAATGTTGTTGATCATGTGGTAGACTAAACTAATGTTGAAGGGGGGTGGACAAATAAAGATGACACTCCAAGGTAAGAGCAAGGTAATGGTTTGGGTTACTAATGTATTCACAAGAGAGGGCTGCCATCTTTACTTCCTTCCCATTCCTTATGGTGTTCAAGATAAGTATTTTTGATACAATGATTTACTTAAGCAGATAATTCTTGTGCTAGTAGTTTCAATTCATGTAGAAGATGGCAACTTACCTTTAGAAAATATTTTATTGTAGGTAGAGAATATAGTACCCTAGAACTCATGGAGCAGGAATTTTTCATCTATCTCTGCCTCTCTCGCTGTCTGGCTGTCTCTCTTTGTGTCTGTCTGTCTCTGTCTTTTTGTACATATATTTTTAAGAGGTATTCATTCAACAGTATGCTGAATCCTATGAAGGAGTCATCTGTGGGGAGAGAATATGCTCAATTGTACTTAGAGGTTAGGGAAAAAAATAAAACATATTTTTCTTATCCATGTTTACAAATTCCCTGATGTCTAATCATATACAACCTTGGTTTATAGACTCCAAAATAAGATCCCAAATACTGAAGGCAATCATTGCTACTCTGTAGCTCTTACTGTGGATTTAGGGTGGTACTACATTCTTGCTTAACAGTAAGCAACAGACTAATGAAAACTGTAGGGAAAAATCATATATAAATTATCAGAGCTCTTGTTTATAGTAGAACACAAAAGAAAGAACAATCATTTGTTTATTTAAATGAGATTTTGTTATAACTGCCTTGTGAAAATATCTCCTGGAATTGTGAAAATAATTCTGGTAGAAAATTTAATACATGTGAAGTTCACACATACTTAATGAAATTTACACATACTTTCAAAATCCAAGCACATTCTCTCTTACTGACAGTTACTAATGAGTATCATGAAAACAAGAGAGTTTAGTTAAAACAGATGATTAGAGTTGACAATAGAAATGTAATCAAGACCTTGATTAATGAATCTACTAATTGATCTTCTCTGTTTCAGACATTAGCCTGACTTTATTGTTTAGACAGCTACACAGAACCCTACCTAAGCATCCATACCTGAACAAAGCTATTAGATATAGTCAAGGAATTTGACATACCTGTACGGCTCTGATTTGCATAGAAATCATTCATGACTATGCCTAGAAATATACTTTCCTGCCTAGGTTGGCTGTCTTATTAGTTAATTTGACCTAGTCTTAGATCATAGGGATGGAAGACAGATTTGGAAGTTACATTGAATAATGTCATTTCCCCTAATGTCCCTAGTTCTCAGAGGTTATGTCACCAGATTAAAAGTTCAAGCATATTCTTCTATTCCATACAGTCTTTAAATATGACCCTAGCAGCAGATCCAGTCTGTTTTATGAGGACCAAGCTAGTTAACTACAGAGATGCTTATTTCTAGTAAGGTGACTATGTGGTGATGAAATTTTGGCCATAGTAATGCAGGAAATAAAGATATTTAAAATGGTCATCTGATTCTGGGCATCTCCCTTCTTTTTTTTTTTTTTTAAGCAATTGGAGTTAAGTAACTTGCTCAAGGTTACACGGCTAGTCATTATTTATGCGTGGGTGCTCATTTTCTGAGGCCGGATCTGATCTCGGGTCATCCAAACTCTGAGGTCGACGCTCTTACTCACTGCGCCACCTAGCCGCCCCTCCCTTCTGTTTTGTAATGATAATAGCAGAATAGCTAAGAATCAGACAGTTTTTATAATTGATGGTCTAAATGTGATATCCTTTTCCAAAGATAGAGTAGGCACATTGCTGTAGTAACTGAATTATATCAATCTTGACGGTTTTTACAAATGAAACTATAAAAAAGCAGCAAGATGGAGCTAAAAAGAAGGATGTATCACAGGTATTCTTTGGAAAGAAAAAGAAAGCAGTTTGTGGAGGGGTTTTAAACTGTAAGGAAATGTAAAGCTTTTCAATGGGATATTTGATCATCATGCATTTCAGCATTATCATGTAAAAACCCTTGACATCAAAACAATTTATTCACTAATACCATCTTCAGTATAAACATGAGAAGAGGTGGGGATAGGGAAAGTAGTGTTCATGAAGGAAGAGAGGTTGTAAAATATCTAATACATAGGTTTCTAATTGTTCTGCATTAAAAGCGTTTTTTTTGGAATAAAAAAAGCAAGTGGTAGACATTGAACATAGCAAGCTGACATAAGACAATATAGAAGATTTATAGCCGATGTTGGAGTGATAGATTTGTGGTCTGTACGCAATTAATCTGCTAATTTGTCCAAACTAATATATGGATTATTAAAAAAGAGAAATAATGGCAAAAATGTAATATGTAGTTAAAATAAAACTATTTTTAAAAGAATTGAAAATTAAAAGAAAAAATGTCCTATGGACAGCAGAAATAAAAAAGCAATACAAAATATAATAATGTTATCATAAAGTTTGTCTAGTTCAAAGGAATTGTCAAAATAAGGAGGACAAGAAAGCCCCAAAAGTGAAGCCTTTAACATATATCTGTCTTCTTTGTGAAATGGATGGATTTGGATGCTAAGGGCAACACCAGGTTAAACTTAGGCTAATTAATACCCCCTTACAATGAAAGTGATAGATGATTATGAGCAGCATTACCTCATGAAGCAGAAAGAATCAGTGGAAGGCAAAACAGGTTTAAAGAAAGTCTGGCTAGCTATAGTACTAAATAAAGTAATCTTAAGACCATTCAAGGATGAAAATGGAAAAAAGGCTACTAACAGAAGAAAAATAGAAAAGATTAGAAAAAAACCGTTTTAATAAAATGTTTTCTCCACCAATTACACCATACTTAGATGCAAATTTCTAAAGGTAGAAATGGCATTAAAAAGAACAAAGATTGAAGTATCAGTCATACTGAAATAAATGTTTTACAGAGAAGATCTGTGCCAGGTGTGGAAAAATTGTGAGTTATTAAGGACTGATATTCATGGAATCTGGAAGTGGGGGAAGAGTCAAGGTATCGGGAGGGAGAATCAAATCTTTTTAATAATGGGAAAAGGTGACTGAGAGCTACTTATCTATATGCTCCTCTCTACCAAATCTTTATGAGGCTAATCTATGCATTAATCAAGTTGTTTCTTTGAAACAGGCAGGCTTTCATAAAGGATTATCAATGGACCAATCTTTATAATTGAAAAATTAGCTGAAAGACATGAAGAATATAAGATTCCATTGTGTTGTATATACACACATACACACTGTTTGTATGCATATGTACACATGCACATATATAATAAATTATAATGATACAATATAATTATAACATAGTATACATTATCCTAGATAATATAACAGATAGATAGATGAAAAGGGAGAGAGAGAGAGAGAGAAGCCGTTAGGTGGTACAGTAAATAGAACTCTGTGTCTGGAGTCAGAAGAACCTGAGGACAAATCTGGTATCAGATATTTAGCAGCTCTGTGATCCTGGGCAAACCTCTTAATCTTGTTTGTCTTGAGGTCCTCATCTATAAAATGAGCTGAAAATGCAAGTAGCAAACCACTACAGTATCTTTGCCAAGAAAAACTCAGATGGGTTCACAGAGTCAAACATGACTAATCTACTAAACAACAACAAATATATAGATGCATGTGATCTGTCTCTCCATGCACACATATACATACATACACAGCCATACATATGTATACCTATATACATATGTATACCTATATACATGTATATAGGTATACATATGTATATGCAGACACTTATGTATGTATACACGTATATACACAGACACATACATGTATGAAGAAAGAAGCACCTCTCAGACAATTTTACAAGTTGTCTCCTATTTATACATCAATATCATTGAATGTTCCCTGGAGAATATAACAGAATAAATAACACTGTTCACTAACTTTCTGCTGATAAACGTTAGGTAAGGTACAGAACTGAGAGATTCCCACTTGGCAATGGTTAGTGCTAGATGAGATGCAACACAGAATTGAGGTAAAAGAGAGTGTTATCATGAATGGTGAGGTCCTTCAAATGCTCAGATTTGCATATGAAATAGTGTAATTTTCATTAAGCTCTAGACAATTTCAAAGTCTCCATAAAGAGATATCATTCAGAGGAGTTTGTCCTATTTACCTGCATGTAGATCAAATAAATGGAGAATTTCACTTGTTGAAATTTCAACATTCATTTGAATAGATGCCATATAGAATTTACACATTACTTTGTAAGTCCAGTAGAGACAGAGGGGGAGGAGATAGGGCCAAACTTCAATTAGGACAAAAGCAGGCTGTATTATTTTCAGAACATTTCAAAGTTCTTTTTCCAACATCAAACTACTCATAAAAGCAAAGGTCCCATCTTTTCAATGCTGTCATTGTATTGGTATTATAAGAGGTCAATGAAACATGATATGTGGTAATATCTGAAGAATTAAAAATGAACATCAAATTGAAAGCAATGGAGAGTTTCATGGTGAATATAAGCATATATGGCAAAATGTAGCCAGTGAGGAATACCAAGAATCAGAATAAAAGAAACTTTTTTGTACAATAGGAAGAGAAATTGCACTGATCAGGTGGCAAGGATGAATGACAGGTGGATAGCCAGAGTGCTTCTCAGGTACTCTCTCAATGCCAGAAAAGATGTAAAGCCTCTAGCACATTGGATTGATATCCTGTGGTGATGTGAAACACCATATACAAGATACACATAGGATAGGGACCCATGGATGAATTGTATCTCCATCATTAGAAAGAATTCTTTTTTTTTTTTTTGAAAAGAACAAGATCATTTAGTTTGCTTCCATCAGGATTCAGGTTCAGTTCTTTCTAGTTATATCTCTGGATGGCGCATTTCTCACTTTCTTGAGTCTTTCAGGATTAACTTATATCACTGCATTGCTGAAAAGAGTCCAGTCTGTCATAGTTGGTCATCACAGATATGGTATGTCTGTGATTGTATACAAATTTCTTCTGATACTGCTCTTCTCGCGCAGCATCAGTTTGTATAAGTCTCTCAAGGTAATTATGAAATCCGTCACCTCCTCGTTTCTTATAGCACAATAATATTCCATTGCATTCATATACCACATCTTGTTTAGCCATTCCCCAATTGATGGGCACCCCTTTAGTTTCCAATTCTTTGCAACCACAAAAAGGGCTGCTAAAAATATTTTTGTACATATGGCTCTTCCTCCCACTTCTATGATCTCTTTGGGATATAACCCTAGAAGTGGTATGGCTGGGTCAAAGGGTATGAAATTATTTATAATCCTTTGGGCATAATTCCAGATTGCTCTCCAGAATGGTTGGATAAGTTCACAACTCCACCAGCAATGTATTAGTGTTCCAATCTGTCCACATCCTCTCCAGCATTTGTCACTTTCTTGTTTTGTCATCTTAGCCAATCTGACTGGAGGGATGCGGTATCTCAGAGTTGTTTTGATTTGCATTTCTCTAATTAATAGTGATTTAGAGCATTTCTTCATATGCTTATAGATATCTTTAATTTCTTTCTCTGAAAATTTCCTGTTCATATCCTTTGACCACTTATCAGTTGGGGAATGACTTGTATTCATATAGATTTGGCTCAATTCTCTATAAATTTTAGAGATGAGTCCTTTATCAGAGACACAAGTTGTAAAAATTCTTTCCCAATTTCCCACCTCCCTCTTGATCTTGGTTACATTGGCTTTGTTTGTACAGAAGCTTTTCAATTTAATTTAACCAAAATTATCCAGTTTGCATTTTATAATGCACTCTAATTCTTGTTTGGTCTTAAAGTCTTCCCCTCTCCACAGATCTGTCAGGTAAACTATTCCTTGCTTTCCCAAATTGCTTACAGTATCATCCTTTACACCTAGATCATGCACCCATTTGGACTTGATTTTGGTGTATGGTGTTAGATAATGATCTATGCCTAGTTTCTGCCATACTGCATTCCAGTTTTCCCAGCAGTTTTTGTCAAATAGTGCATTCTTATCCCAAAAACTGGGGTCTTTGGGCTTATCGAACAATAGATTGTTATATTCATTAACTGCTGGGTCTCCTGCCCCTAATCTATTCCATTGATCCACTACTCTACACCTCTGCCAGTACCAAGCAGTTTTGATGACTGCTGCTGTATAATACAGATTAAGATCTGGCATAGCTAGTCCACCTTCCCTAGCATTTCTTTTCATTAATTCCCTTAATATTCTAGACGGTTTGTTTTTCCAAATAAATTTTGTTATTATTTTGTCTAACTCTAGCAAGTAGTTTTTTGGTAAATTGATTGGTATGGCACTAAATATATAGTTTAGTTTGGGTAAAATTGTCATTTTTATTATATTAGCTCGACCCAGCCAAGAGCAATTGATATTTTTCCAACTATTTAGATCTGACTTTATATGTGTGAGAAGTGTTTTGTAGTTGTGATCATATAGGTTCTGGGTTTGTTTTGGCAAGTAGATTCCCAAATATTTTATAATGTCTACAGTGACTTTAAATGGGATTTCTCTTTCTATCTCTTGCTGTTGAGTTTTATTAGAGATGTACAGGAATGCTG